>CM030361.1:253673380-253738026 GCA_017893485.1 Hemerocallis citrina
ATAAATTATAAAAAAAAGAATTCAGCAGTTCATGAAACTCACTATCCCCGATTTGCTTTGACAATTGTAAATAGGTCTGTTGACATTCCCAAGTTCATTAAACTCACAAGGAGGTCAAGTGTATTTACAAGTCTCAAAAGCACATCATGTAACCCCCGTTTCCAATTATACAGATTTTCATTTTTTTTCTTTTTTCGTATTCTTGTATTTCAATATATCTTTCTATACTTTGAACCCAATTGCATTCATTTGAATATTCGATTATTTTATTGAGCCCAGACTCCTAACCCATCTCCGACTGTATTTTTCCGATTGTACAATTTTTCGGCAATATTTTGGTCGATATTTCGGCAATTTCAGCCGCGAAATCTACGCATTTCGGTCCATAACGATATGGAGTATAAGATCAGTGGTTTCATATCGGCAAGCTAGCAGAAAGAAAATTTCGACCGAAATTTAAAACAGTGATCCTAAATAATGAAAGTGATTACTCTAAGGTATTTTCTAGTCCTCCATACAAGCTACACTCTCGTCTACTTTCCTAGTTTTGCTAAACATACAATATAGTCTTTCTAGTTCTTCTAATTCTAAATTCTTTAGATTCTAATGCTTCTTTCCATTTCTTTCGTTTTGAAGATATTCCTAAATTTAGTCTTACAAGTCAAGACTATATTTGTAACAACTCGGGTCTACTCAACTACAAGACTAAGAACCCTCAGTGGTTCTTGTAATCACGACCCAATATTTTTCACGCCCCCGCCACAAGGCTAGTTTGGAAGGCAACTTGGGTTCATTGACTTTAGTATACAAGTCAATAAAGACCACTCCCACTCTATCTCCTATCCGATGTTGAACTAAATTCTCTCATTCTCACACTCCATGCAACCTATTATATATAAGGTAATATCCTATAAGCCCATGATAATCCATTATTCCTATGAGCCCACAACTTAATTATTAATCCCAAGTCCACCAAGGGGTATTACGATACCAACTGCAAATAGTATGCATCACATAATCTCAACTTGAATATGCCTAGTTCAGGTCTCGTGGTGCATGGGTAATTCTATCAAGGATTTGTACCCGTGCATAAGACGTGTTGGACGCCAACATTTCATGAACACTTTTCGCACACCCCTTTTGTGTGACTCAAATTTTAAAATATAACTTATACATTGGACACTTCTTAGACACTTCTCAGAAACTTTTTGGAACACATAACATAACCATTTTCAACCATATATTCATGTTTTTCGCTAATTAACGCTAGGTACTTGCATACACATCTCCACCACTATAATGTACAGTGAAGTATTATTGTTTTTTTTACAACATATCTTTTATTTTGATTCTGGACTTCAGATTATATTGTTGAACATCATTTTGATTGAATTTATTCATATTCAAATAAAAAGTTATATAATTTAATATTATAGCAATGTCCTACTTTTTACAAATTTGGCACGTCTCCGTAACTATATTGCGCCATGTACCATGCTTCATCAATATTCATAACTACTCTTACAAGATAAGTTTAGTAGTGAACGGATATTTGCTTCTATGAATGTGTCAAAATTTTCAAATACTAAGGGTCCAGTGCATGAAGTTCAAGTTACCTAACAGACTTTGAGATATTGAAGAAAACTGGATATAGATAATAAACATTAAAAACTTCAGAAACGACAATATATACATTTTCATGCCGGGCGATGGTGGCTCGATTTTCATTTCGTATATTTTCAATTGTGTGTACTTGAGATTCCAATTGTTGTCTAAGTTCCTGTAATCATACAAATATAGAAGTCAACAAAAACATCATAAATGGATGACTATTATACCAACCATAATACAAGCATATAAAATTAAAGAGAAAGAAAGAAAGACGCATGTGGAATACAAACTTTTATGCTAAACCTAAAAAAGTAGATTTAACACATCTCTCACCATCTGCTTTCTCTGGGATTTCCACCAAGAGACAAGTCAGTGAAAATAAGTAGTAGGTCAGTGCTGACTGTGTGGTGGGAGGGAAGGAGGGAAGTATTAAATCTATGAAAGTATAAAAATTTGTAGTCAAGCCCATTTGATAATATAAGAGTGTTGTATGTAAGCATATGTATTACACCAACACGAATATAAAAAAATGGTACATGCATAAACCGTATATACCATGTAGCAGATACATACGTACATGCACACAGACATGTCTTTTGTATGTATGTATTCAGATGTATATGATAAGAAATAGAACAAACATCCGAATTGTGCATGATCAGCCATCCACATTTGGTAGCCAGAAACAAAAAAATCAACTATCTTGATATACTATTCTTAAAATGTGGTATAATAGGTCTATTTCTTTCTAGAATCTCTGTAGTAAATTACATACCAGCTTGGCCGGTCCAATGCATTTGGACTGGAATCTCAGAAACCATGAAACTTGTAAAAAGTGAACTCACTCCAATACACAGACCAACACAATATATTCAAAAACCATAAAAACATACCATGTTTGATCGTTGAAGGCTTCGAACATCATCGAGCAAAATGGGACCATCATGCGCACCAAGGCCAATCCCTTTAAGCCTCTTGCTTTTCACTCCCAACTCATCTATGGAAGTATATTGATGAAAAAATGTCAGTGTAACTGTCAACATGAAGCTATGAAACTCAAATGCAATGTGTATAGCATGCAAGTACATAATACATATGTGAGAGAGAGGGGGGGAGAATTCCAGTAGCGCAGTCGCTTTCCAACTCACAAATTAAGAAAACAAATGACAAAAAAAAACGCACGTTAGATTTGCAATTATTTAAAGTACAAGTGTTAGTGTTAGGTAGACGAAAGAAATTATCAAAAGAAACTAGGATATTTGTTATAGTTGAAAGGTAATCAAGAAACCGTGTTTGATATATACGCATATACATGCATGTATAGTCTTTGTTTGATACTTTTATTCCTCTTCAGTGTTCAATCCTATGATTTAAATTGTAGATCCCACAGTAGTTTTTACAATTTTCTTTTATTTGTCTTATTCTTATAATTGCACCATCATTATCAACCTTTTTCCATTGAATAACCTAATTAGTTTAAGCTCTTATCTCTCACGCACTTTCAAATTACGAGGTCCAAGTCCAACACTTGTCCTGCCTTCTTATTTCTTTATAACATCCTCTCTCTCTCTCTCTCTCTCTCTCTCTCTCTCACACACACACACACACACACATACATACACATACGCGCGCACAGAGAAAACGGGGTGTCATGCCATATGAGGAAATTCCTCCTATGGCACCCCAAAAAATCCTACCCCTTCTCCCAAATACATGATTAGAGCTAGGCAACCCGAACCCGAGCACAGCCCGATCGAGTCGGAACCTTTTTTCTACGGATTAGTTTTATAACTTTGGATTCAGGTTCAGACTCAGTATGAATCAAATTTTGGGCCAGGTTAGGGCTTGGAAGGTCAGCCCGTTGGGCTAGAATTAAAGGGTAAGCTTTCGAGAGATTTTAGGTATTAATTAATCAAATATGCTCAATTAAACAATATCGATTAAGAGTTAGCCCAAATAAAGTATTCCCTCCGTTTCAAAATATAAGTCATTCTAAGTTTCTACACGAGTATTAGGAACAAACTAGGATTGTGTAAGAGTACTAGACTTTCTTGCTATTGAAGCTCTTAAATGAGTTAGCTATTGTAAAATGTCATACTTGCCCACTATAATTAATGGATCTTTAAGAATATGAAGGGACAAGGGTAAAATTGAAAATCTCTTAGAAAATCAATTAATGGACCTTTAAGAATGACAAGACATCTATCTCGAAAACCTAAAGCGACTTATATTGTGGTTCAAAAAAAGAGCTAGAATGACTTATAATTGTTTCTCTTCCCAAAGCACCTTAATCAAAGGAGTGCACCTTCCAATTTCCGAAGTAGAGAGAGAAAGATTTGGCTGTACTTTTCGTATAGGAGATGAGAAGCTCATTATTTCTTTCTTGTCCCAAAATTTGAAAATTAAGTGTTACTTCAACGTGGCTTCTCCTTTTCCAAAGCATCATAATTGTTTTAAAATAATTTCAAATTATGAGTTTTCTATTACCTCTTAAACCATCACCACTATTCCCTTCTTTACTAATTTGAGTAGATAGAGAAGATTGGGCAATTACACACAAAGGTAAATTCTTTATTTTCAGATCAATTATGTTGGGTTTTCTTTTTTTGCTCTTTATATTGATCTTCTTTACACAGACTTTCAGTTACCTAATGCATTTGTTACGATTTTTAATTTGATAAAATATTAATTGGCGAGAGTTCTCAGAAAGACAATTAATTTTAATTTTAGACTTTTCTAGAAAGGTTTTTCTTTCTTCAGAAATTAGGTCGGGATCAGCTGAAGTTGTTGGTTTTGCTTCTGACGCGGGCTCGGGCCTTAATTTCTCATCCTTAGTCAAAAAATAGGGCTTGGGCTAAAGAAAAAAAAAAGACTCGGACTCAAGTTTGCACAATTATGTTGGGTTTCCTTTTTTGCTCTTTATATTGATCTTCTTTAGACAGACTTTCAGTTGCCTAATGCATTTGTTACGATTTTTAATTTGATAAAATATTAATTGGCAAGAGTTCTCAAAAAGACAATTAATTTCAATTTCAGACTTTTCTAGAAAGGTTTTTCTTTCTTCAGAAATCAGGTTGGGATTGACTCAAGTTATTGGTTTTGCTTCTGATGCGGGCTCGAGCCTTAATTTCTCATCCTTAGTCAAAAAATAGAGCTTGGGCTAAAGAAAAAACAGACTTGGACTCAAGTTTACATCATGGTTTTAAATCTCGAATTTCGGACTCGTCTCGACAAGGGGTGTTTCGTCTCGGATCGGAGATATCGGAGATCTCGAGAAAATGATATCATATCAGATGTTCATTTCCTATACTCAATAGATATATATTTTTGTTACTAAATAAGATATTATGTTATACATGTCATTTATCATATAAAATATTGTATAATGTAACATAATGACATGTTACAATTGTGGTAAATCTTCGCATAATTTAACAATAATATAGAAGAGAAAGTAATATAAGTATGTAACTAAATTGAATTTGCATTGATTAGAAAAAATGTATTAGTTAATAAACTTACTTGACTTTGCATATATGCAAACAATAGTGATACAAAATTCTCACATTATTTTAACTTAAGTAGCTATATTGAAAGACATATATACAAAAGGTAAAACAATTTTTTTAATATATTCACAATAACATGTGTTTATTTCGGCTGATATTTCGCCAATTTCGATAATATTTCGGCCGATTTTTCGATAATTACGACTGAAATCTACACATTTCGGTCCAAAACGATGTAGAGTATAAAATATGTGATTTCGTATCGGCAAGCTAGCCGAAACGAAATTTCGGCCGTATCGGAGGAAATTTAAAACAGTGGTTTACATAAGTTCAGCCCAAACCCGATTCGTTGCTAGGCTTATGCATGACATGATCCACACCATTCAAAAATATTCGACATGTCATAAAACATAAGAGATGAAATATTATCAAAGTTGAATATGTTTTGCCCATGCACTATGTGGTCACAAACTATTCATTTTGCAACCTCATATGAATAGGCAAAACATGTTTAAGTTTATTGAATTTACTTCACTCTATATTCTATGATATGAAGAACAATTTGAACGGTGTGGATAGTGAATTCTGGTTCCAGAGATTGAATTTTGCCGTAGGACCCCTCGTATCATATATATATATATATATATATGATACGAGGGGGGGAGGGGGAAGACAAGGATCCTACAGTGGCACTAGGAAATTTTCGAGACTATCATTCATTTGGCAAACAAATTTCCTAGAGTGTCATTCATTTTCCTAGAGTTACACTAGGAAAAATCTGAGAGACAGGAAAAGGAATCTAGATTGACACTAGAAATTTTCCTAAACTGTCCAACATTTGGTATGCATTCCTCTCTCCAAATGCATGATCCACACGTCCAATTTGATCTACTTGACAAAAAACACATGAGGATGTAAAATTAGGAGGTTTTAAAACATGTTTTCCCCATTCGTCAAGTAATTACAAAATGAACGGCATTAGGAGAAATGTGACACTTGATTCATGGCAAAACATGTTAAAACCTCATGACTTTACATACTCATATGTTTTATGACATGTATATATATTACATTGAACAGTGTAGATTGTGCATTTTGGGAGAGCAATGCATGCCAAATGAGTAACACTAGGAAATTTTCTAGTCACTCTAGGATCCTTTTTCTCATATATTCATATATATATATATATATATGAGTAATGTGAGCCTCATATTTGTATGAGGAAATTTTCCTCATACAAAGTGATTATACTCACTTGGTGGGGCTCTTATGAAAGATCCAGTCCGTCCATCATGTTTATCATACTAATGGATGTACGTGTAGAAAAAACCAAGTGGTTTGGAGGTCATTCGCCCATGCATCATGTGGTTGAAAAATGAACGATTTCAACAGTAATACAAATCGAACCACAAATTGGACCCACATGATGCATGGGTGAATGACATCCAAACCACTTGATTTTTTCTACACATACATCTATTAGCATGATAAAAATGATGGACGGACTGGATCTTCCATAAGGGCCCCACCAAGTGAGTATAATCACTTTGTATGAGGAAAATTTCCTCATACCCTATATGAGGCTCACTTTTCTCTCTCTCTCTCTATATATATATATGAGAGAGAGAGAGAGAAAGAGAAGAAAAATGATCCTAGAGGGAAGCTTACGTGGCATGCATTTATTAGTTGGAACCACCATATTTGTATAATACATCTTCTATTTAACAAGGACAATTTAGTAGATGTAGTGGTCGCAACTAATAAATACATGCAACGTCAACTTTCCTTTAGAAAATTGTCGAGAGGGTCCTTCTAGGATCCTTTACTCTAGATATATATATATATATATATATATATATAGGGATATCTTCAGGAGAGCTTTGAGCTCCTTATAAGGTGGGAGAGCCCAAGGTTATCACCCATCATGGAGACATTCTATAACTGATCCAAACCATTTACTTTGTTAGATATGCCAAAATTAGTCTAAGAATGTGGAATCAAGCCTTTTGAAACCTGTTTGTCCTTGCAACTAAAACATAAGAAATTGGACAGCTAAATATCTATATTTTTTATAATGATATGATGCAAGGATAAACGAAGTTCAAATGAGTTTGTCTTACATGATTAGACTAAGTTAGATATTCAAAACAATATGCGGTTCGAATCATCATAGGATACCCCCGCATGGCGAGCTGTCTCCCTCCTTAGGAAGAGCTTTGAGCTCTCTTGAAGACCTCATATATATATATATATATATATATATATATATATATATATATATATATATATAGAGAGAGAGAGAGAGAGAGAGAGAGATAGAGAGAATAAGGGATCTAGGATGTCACCCTAGCTAGCTTAGCTAGGAAAACATTCCAAAACTTATATATGACAATCCAAAATAAAAATTCAAACTGTTTATGTGATTTACATCACAAAAATGATTTGTATACGAAATTTGAAATGGTTTCGATGAGTTTTAACCATTCATCATGCAACCTTAAAAAAGAGTAATTCTTGACGGTTTATAAAATGTCAATTATTTTGTTGCATGATTAAATGTTCAATTATAATCGAATTCACGTGAAATTTGGCACACGCTTACTTTTTAAGGTGTATAGTACATCTGACCATGTTAACTTTCATTTTGAGTAGTCGAGATATTAGTTTTAGGATATCTCCCTAGCTAAGTTATCTACGGTGACACCTTAAGCCCCTTCATTAGAGCATTGTGCTCATACGGCCTTTGTTAACGCAAATTGAGAACCCATTGATACAAAATCCATATGAAAATTTGGAACTATTAATCTTGTGCTACATGCCTAAAAGATAGATCGAGGATGTGAAATCAAGTTAGTGGACATTAATTTGCCAATTCATCATGTCATTAGAAAAAAGAAAAAAAATAGCCATATAATCTTGTAAAATTGTAAGACATTAACAAATGTTTGTTTATGTTTTATGACGTTACAAAATTGTTTATGTTTTACAAAATTCTATGGCTAAATATTCTTTTTTTTCTGAAGGCGTGATGGATCGGCAAAGGAAAGTCAAAAAACTTGATTTCACATCCTCGGGCTATGTTAGGTATGTAAAACAAGATGAACAGTCAGATATTTTATGAGAGGTCCATATCACTGAGTTCTCAACTAGTGCTCTCCAAGGCCTTGAGAGTACAATGCACTTGAAGACTCCCATTTAATATATATACATAGAGGTGATCATTTGAGAGCCTACCTCTCCCCTTATTTTGAGGCCTCGTGTGTGATTCCATTGATACAAATCCCCCATAAAAAATTTGAATCATTCGTCTTGTTCTACACTACATGCCCAAGATAGGGTAAGTGTGTAAAATTAAGTTGAAGTTCATTTGTTTATGTTTTACAACGTGACAAGATTGTATGGTGAAAATTCCATTTTTCTAATGACATGATGGATAGGCAAATGAATATCAAACAACTTGATTTTACATCTATAGGCTATCTTAGGCCTGCAGAACAAAATGAACTGTTCGGATTTCTCATGGGGGGCTCGTATCATGGTGGCCCCAAAATAAAAAGAGAGGTAGGGTATATATATATATATATATATATATATATATATATATATATATATATATATATATATATATGAGCAATGCTCCATTGCAAACCACTGAAGTCGTTGTTCAGGACAACGGCATAGTTTATTTTAAACCTAAGTCGTTGTTCCAAATAACGGATTAGGTTATATTCAGAACAACGGCTTAGGTTTATAACCTAAGTCGTTGTTTTGGAAAAACGGCTTAGATTTATAACCTAAGCCGTTGTTTCCAACAATGGCTTTAGTGGTTTGCATACCCGTTTGCAATGGAGAATTGCTATATATATATATATGGCTGCAATCGAGCTAAGCCGAGCCGAGCCGAATATCTTCAGGCTCAAGCTCGGCTCGTTAAGGAATCAAGCTCAGTTTTGAGCTCGAGCTCGGCTCAAGCCGAGCTTTGACCGAATTCGAGCCGAATAGCTCGCGAGCTTAGCCTAAAATTAAAAAAAATAACTATAAAAAATTATAAAAAAAAAAAACCAAGCCTAATAGCTCGCGAATAGCTCGATTTGTTTGCAGCCTTATATATATACACACTCCTAAAAGTGGATAGGGTTCAATTATTTCCCCCCAAATTTCTTTGTCCAAAAGGTATTTTGGGAATTTTTTACATCACCTTCAAACTATAGGGAATTATTCAAGAGAACCTTACAACCGTGCAAATATTAAGTAGTTATTAAGTTATTATTATATGTAGTGCTTTTAAATAGTTATTATTATTATGTATACAGTTGGATTAGTTATATGGTAGTTTTGATTACAGATTCATATATATCTTCTTATAGATTCATATGTAACTTTTACTATTTATACTTTTAAATTATTCTCGATAAAAGTGGGATCAATTAGTTACTCCCAACAACTCTAAAATTTGAAATTCAAAAAAAACCGACTGGTCTATTCATGAATCTTTCAAAACAGTTACTTCGGAACTAGTCTCTAACTGATTTCACCACTATAAATTCCTTTGTCCGTAATCTATTCCTCGTCGCTTTCTTTTTCCCGTTCTACTTCCGTCTTACTCCCCAGTCCTCAGATTTCGTTTTTATTTTATCTTTTATCCTCCGGAATCAAATTCAGAAAGTTGGTTCTCATAGTATAAGTATTATTCCCGCTTTGTTTTCGTCTTACTCCTCATTCCTCAGTTCCCTATTCTGTATTTATTTGATCTTTTATCCTCCGGATTCAAATTCAGAAAATTAGTTCTCGTAGTATAAGTACTATGCCTCAACTACTGAAGTTGCATAACTCATCCAATTAATTATTATTATTCTAACCAAATAATTTCTATGTTTCTTCTCCAACCCCTCAACGGAGTCGAGTGCTACAAGTGCCTTCACTTTTTTGAATTGGCCTTCTACGCATTGGACTTGTACTATCTCTTGTACTTTATCGCTATCTACAAGTATCTGATACCCAAATTAAAAATATTTATTATACTCTGGATTCGAACTCGCAATGGTAAGTGTTTGTAAGTTCTATTTGCGCAACTCATCGAACTATTGAAGTTACTAACTTCTCTTTTTTGTTTTCGGTCCCCCCTTAGTGGTGTGGAGTGCTACCAATGCCTTCTTTTGCGCATTGGACTTTTACGCATTAGACCAATACATCTATTGCTCTCTATACCTCTACGAGTATCTGATATATCAAGTTCCAAAAGATGTATTTACATATATTTCATGTGGATGAGTGATTAATTTCATGTAACCAAAGCTTTTAAAAGCGAAAAATGTGCCTAAGTCCTCAAGGGCTGCTTATTGCTTTTAGCGCTTAAGCATCATTAAGTGCTCAATTAAGCACTCCGTTTTTTTTATTACAAAAAAATTAATTTTTACTTCTTAGGATAATTAAAGGAGATATATGCAAAGTTGCTAAAACTACCAAGGGAATTAAATTAATGAGTCATACGATGAAACTTTGGGAGAGAGTGATCTAACATAGACTGAGACTAGAAAGAATAGTGTCTGACAGTTTGGATTATGCATGGGATGTCAATAATGAAAGCAAATTATGTACTGAGAATACTTATGAAAAAAATATAGCGAGAATAAGAAAGACCTACTTATAAAATTTAAAAATCTAGAAAAAAAACATATGATAAAGTCCCTAGAGACATAGTATGGTGGGTGTTAAATAACAAAAGAATAACTATTCGGTATGTTTAGGTGATTAAGGATATGTATGAAGAGGCAATGACCACAATTAGAACAACTACATGAGAGAATAGTGAATTTCCTATTACAGTAGGTTTACACCTAGGTTCGGCTTTAAGCCCCTACCTCTTTATTTTGGTTAGGGATAAATTGACGCGAGGAATACAAGATGAGGTACCATGGTATATGCTTTAAACCGATAACGTCTTGGTGGACGAGACTAACTCATAAATCAATGCTAAATTAGAATTGTGGAGATAAACTTTAAAAGCTAGAGGCTTCAGAATAAGAAAAATCAAAACAGAGTATATGAAGTGTAACTTTAGCAATTTTCAGAACACAAACGAAGGAGTAGTGAAGCTTGATGGTCAAAAGATACCTAAGAGAGACAGTTTCCGATATTTAAGCTCGATTATACAAAGCGATAGGGAGGTTTGTGAAGATGTTATGCATAGGATCCAGGGTTGTTTAAGTGGAGCAATGCTAGTGGTGTTTTGTGTGGCAAATGTATACCTTTGAAGTTGAAGGAAAAAAAATTTATAGGGCAGTTGTTAGACTAGCAATGATGTATGGTGCAGGGTGATGGGCAACAAAGAAACAATATGTCCAAAAAATACGTGTAGCGGAGATGAGAGTACTAAGATGGATGTGTGGAAAAAGCAGGAATGATAGAATTAGAAACGAGCACATACGAGACATGGTAAAGGTAGCTCCTATCCAAGATAAATTAAGAGAGTATCAGGTGGTTTGGACATGTCATACGTAAACATAGTAGTGCCCCCATTAGAAAGCGTGATTTGATAAGTACTGAGGGTAGAGCTAAGGGTAGGGGAAGACCCAAACTTACTTGAATGGAAACGGAGAGAAAATATATAATAGCTTGTAGCCTTACAAAAGATATTGCGGTAAATCGAGCAAAACGGAAAACCAAGATTCATATAGCCAACCCCGACTAGTTGGGAAAAAGGCTTTGTTGTTATTTGTTGTTGTTACTTCTTAGGATAATTCTAAGAAAGCATGAACATTATAAAAAGTAACATGAAATGTAGAAAATGGTAGAAGTTAATGTGCAATGAAGAATAAATGAATACGAAATGCATGAAAAATGCTACAAATTGCAGGAGAATGCAATAAAAATGCTCTGAATTGAAGGAACATACTGAGTTGAATAGCACTAAAAGTATGCATACAATTAAAACATAAATTGATAAAATTTTGTGGCAAGGAGAGGAGATTCGAGAAATGCACATTTCGCAAGTCAAGGGTGCTTGCAAGAGAATTGGGGTTAGCGTTTGAAAAACTATCAGATTATTTGACTGAAACAGCTTAAAAATTGGGATATCGAGTTGATTCGGGTTTAAAACGGTTCTAAGTTGTGTTATTTATTATTTTTCCCATGTGGACTCGCTTAAACGGCTGATTAAGCTGATTGGACCAATTAAGCGGCCCGCTTAATTTAAAAAGCGCAATAAAATCAGTGGACCGCTAAATAAGTCAGTGTTGCTTCCCTTAGCGTAAATCTCATCGTTTTTACTTTTTTTGGTTGCTTAAGCGTAAAAAAAAAATTAACATGACAAAATTGGATGGTTGAAGATTCTTTATTTTCTAATAACATTATGGATGGGCATATGAATTTCAATTACTTGATTTTACACCCATAGGCTATCTTAGACATGGAGAACAAGATGAACGGTTCGGATTTTTCATGGAGGGCCTCAAAATAAGTGAGGTAGGGTATCACATCATCACCCCTCCCCCCCAACCCACACTCACACTTCATATATACTTGGTCTATAATCTCTAATTTATTAGTGGGGGGTGTGTGTGTGTGCAGACAAATTATATATACTTTTTCTATAATCTCTAATTTAACATTAGTGTTGGGGTTTTGTCTGTTTGGATTGTAGACAACCATCGAATTTCATTTAAATCTAAGTATATGTGTGTGTGAGATTAATGGAGGTTGGGTGTCGCTCTACCTAAGAATTGTACACACTCACCCATATTTGGTAAAAATAAAACTACGATCCATGCTGCTGAAAAGAATGTTCATATCAATATAAACATGAAGTGATCAAAAATCACTAGATTTGCACATGTTTTACTCATATACATTTTGGTTCTCGCATCAGGGTAGATTTTAGGCTAAATATGGCCTAGACCCCTTATTGGATTTTGGATTTCCAATAAACCCTTGACTTTTTCAACTATCCTATAAACCCCTCGTACTTATAGAAATATACGAAAAACCCTTGTGTATGTTATATCTTGTACTCTAATAATACAAAGTATCTTGTATTTCTAAGGATTAAATATGTTATCCACACATGTTTGTGTGTGTGTGTGTATATAATTTTAAAATGGTATATCCTCATTATGTAGCAACCTTAAACACTAACATAAAACTATTATGAGATTATCAAATAGGAATATATAGTTATAGAGAAAAAGAAGAGAGTATTCGGTTTGAGCTGAGTTTGGATTCTGGACGTGGGTCGGGTCGGGTTTGCTGGTCGGTTCCAGCAAACAACCGGGTCGGGGTTGGGTTTGCTCAAGGAAGAAGAGAATCGGTTTGGGTTTGGGTTTGGGTTTGGGTTTGCGCGAGAAGGAAGAAGAGAGTGGCGACGGGTCGAGTTTGAGTTTGCGCAAGGACCAGAAAAGGTTTGGAGTTTGAATTTTGGATTTGGATTTGAGTTTTTGGCCGAATTGAGCCCAAATAATGTAATGAGCATGAAAATTAAATCAGGGAATTTAATCGGTTAATCGTCCACTTAAAATCAGATAATTAACCACTAATCGGCCGATTATACCCGATTAAATCACTAACTATTGAAATATTGAAAATTGCTAAAAAATAATCGCCTAGCCTCCAATTAGTCATTAATCGGGGATTAATCAGGCAATTAATCGGATTTTAACTACTTAGAACCTATCTACCTCAATTGAATTTCTAACAAAAAAAACAATACGTGTACGGTCATTAAGTACTTAAGTTCCAAAAGAGTATGTATATAACCAAAAGAGTACATAGCTCCACAAATGGTATATAGCCACCCAACAATAGTGCATTGCTTCAATTTTCTCGCTCAACCTCCCCCAAACACTCGTACATTTGTGGTGGAAGGACTTCAGCTATGAAATCAAGAGTTATGGTTTAGGGGAGGGATCAATGGAAAGATCGAGCGAAGTGGAGTAAAGTGTTTGGAGCATGGAAATTTACAGAAATGTGAAGATTTTGGTTTGGGAGAAGAAATGAGAGTTTAGTTTTGAAGGTAAAGAAATTAGCTTGGGAACAATGTAGTCGAAGGCAAAAGGAGCAAAGCAACTTCACTACCCCGTAAAAAGCCTGAGGCACAAGGTGCAATTTAAGGTGCAAGCCTCACTTAACCAAAGCGTACTCTTACTTTTTGGGGTTTTAAAATTTATAAATAAGATTATATATCATGATGACCAATCGATAATAATCAATCTAAATGAGAAAATTTTCTCAAATATTATAAGGTCATTTTTCCATATATTATAATATTATGTGCAGTAATTATATCTTTTTCCTGAATCATTGGAAGAATGCTCCTACCAAAAGTTGTGTGTATAACTTGAACCCATAACCTTTCACATTCTCAAGACTGAAGCTCGCGCCCCAGTGCGCCTTGCAAGAATAAGGCGCAAATAGTCTAGACGTCTGCACCTTGCACCTCAGGCGCACGTTCAACTACATTGCTTGGGAAGAAAGATAAGTGGCCAAAACATAAAGAACCATTAAAGAATCTCGCTTGAAGGCAATTTCATATACTAATTATGTACCCTATAGCTTTATTGTATGTTTTGTGGGTAGAAAAGGGCTTTTCAGATAAATTTTTACGTATGACGAGTTTATTGAAAAGTTGAAAAGGTCAAGGGGTTTATTGGAAATTCAAAGTCTACCGGGAGGCCTAGACCATATTTACGCTATATTGTAATGTCATATGTTTATAAATATACACATATATGTATATTTATATACATACATATATACATAGGGATTATTGGAGGTAGGGTGAAACCCTACATAAGAATCGTACAAACTCACCCATATTTGGAAGAAATAAAAAGGAAAATATGATCCATGCCACTCAAAATGATCTTTATATCATTTAGGATGAGGCAAAATAACTAAATTTGCACATGTTTTGCTCATCCATCATGTGGTTGCAAAGTGAATGGTTTTTCTGCAATAGAACAAATGAGACCACATGATGGATGAGCAAAACATGTGCAAATGTAGTGATTATGAAAAAACTAATATTTAAAAATATGAAGATCGTTTTCAAAGGCATGGATCGTATTTTTCCTTTTCATTTCTTCATTATATGGGTGTGCGTGCTATTCATAGGTTGGGTGGCACTCTACCTCCATTAATCCCTATGTGTGTGTGTGTGTGTGTGTATATTTATAAACATATGATGTTAAAATATATCCTTCTATGAGAACTAAAATATATATACTTATCGTCCAAGCTTTCGTGTCATGTTATGTTGAAAAACCAATGATATTAATCAACTCTTATTCTAATCAAGTTATTATAATTCTACTGCCAACTCTTTTCACATCTTTAATACTATTCCAGTTGTATCTCTATTCACAACTAAAATATATCCTTTAAATGTCGTGAGTACCAAAATTTAACACTTGTATTTTCAATCTACTCGCATTTCTAATGTTTCCATTTAGTTTTACGGTCTAGATTATTGTGTCTACTAATTCCGTATCATATCCTCTAAGTGTTCCTAAACTTCAAGCAGCTAACTTGGTGTTATTCTTTCTATAAGAATATCCTATACGCTATTTTCTCATTCCTTCACCAATACGGCATCATAAACTAAGTAAATACTTCAAAAAGTAGTGTTCTAAAAAACGGCCTAGACGGCCGCCTAGGCACTAGGCGGCCCTCCAACGACTCGCCTAGGGGCTAGGCGTTTAAGAAAATCGGTTAATGGTTCTAGGCAGTTAAAAGCGGGTCTAGGCGGCGCGTAATTAGTGTAAGCGGGTCTACGCGGGCTAGACCCGCTTACGACTTAATTATTAAAAAAAAAGGACCCGACTTATTCCAACCCGACCCGCTCTAATACACTTAAACCCCTAAAACTTCTCTTTCTCCTTTAAATCCCCCTTAAAAAAATCCCAAATCAATTCTATTCTCTAAATCCCTAATTCGTCTTCTATAAAACCCCTAAATAACCTCCTCCGCCTCCCTCCTCGTAGTCGGAGGCTCGTAGCTCGCAACGTGCTTCGATTTCGACTTCCTCCGCCTCCCTCCTCCTTCGCCTCCCTCCTCGCAGTCGTTGCTCGCAGTCGTCAACACAACCTCCTCCGCTTCCCTCCTCGCAGTCGCAGCTCTCACTCACTCTGTCACTGAGTCGTCAAAACCTCCTCCGCCTCCCTCCTTGTAGTCGCAGCTCGCTTCAACTTCAACCGACGTCAACACAACCTCACTCTCCTCTCTTCAGCTTCAAAGTCAAGTCGTCAACACAACTACACACTGCCTCTCGCCTTGCTTCACCTCCGACGTCAACACTGTCCTCCACTTCTCTCTCAAACTTTTCCTGACGCAACCCTCCCCCATCCCTCGACTCAAGCCTCCCGCTTCCCCACACTATTTGCTCCTTGGACTGGAACAGCCGAATAGGTAATCTCCACTACCGATCTTCGTCATAGATTAATACTAGTCTAATAAATGAGTACAAGACTATACAAAAAAAAAAAAAAAAGACTAATAATAATACACCGATTCGATTTTGTAAAGCTCATCCTGCAATTGTTAGGAGAAATATCAAGAGTAAGAATTGGTTAACAATAAAACAAAACAAAATGATAAAATATATAAATAAAATATATGCATAAATAAATAAATATATAATATATAAATAAAACCGCCTAGCGCCTAGCCGCTTAAGCTCAGCTTACAAGGCCAAGGTGCTAGGCACCCATCGGCCGCCCAACTACTGCCTAGCGACTTTTAGAACATTGTCAAAAACTAAGATAACTTTCTTCCTTTACAACAAGAAATCATTAAAGATGAAAATTCTTATATTAAAAAAATGCAAATTACTTACCTTTTCAGATTATAGTGAAATTATCTAATTTTTTGTAGCACATAAAAACAAACATGTTTATGCATACGTTATACTATTTGTATGGTTGGGTTATGTGCTAGGTTCACTCTAAACAAAACAAAAACAAATTAACAAAGACGGGCCAAAAATATATATATAGTATAATTGGTGGAAAGTATCTCGTATTACATTAACACTACGTATCCCTTGATTGAATTTAATCTCAGTGGATGTTGACACATACACCATTCCTTGAGCTAAATAGTTGCAAGCTGCATGATTGAAGTACGCTGTCAGGCCCCCACCTCTCGAAATAATTCTATTAATAATCTACAAGGGTCATGAAGAGGAAAATTAAATGGTGTGAAATGTACATCATGATGGGCGGTGAATGCATGGCAACCAGATGTAAACCTCATTCAGAAGGGAAAAAATAGTGGTCGCAACAGATGTCAAGTGCTATCATAAATTCGGTGTGCCAAAAAAATAAAAAAAAGAACTAGCACTAAAAGATGAAATCACAATCACGTAAGGTGCAAGAGGAAACCTAGACACCAAGGGATTGCATCCATGACTCAAAAGGAACGGAGGACGTATTGGCATATTCGAGAGTCAATAGTTTTACAAGTTTACAGGTGCAAGAACATCCATTTTGAAAGTAAACTTTATCTGCATACCCTTATAACCTTAGAATGACAAATTTGATCTGAAACAGAAAGTCAATTTCTGCTTGTTGCCATGGATGTTTCATACACAAACTTTGGCATTAGCTTATCAACAATGAACTCTTAGGTTCCATCTGAGGACAATTTCTGCATATTTGTTGAATTCCCTAGTTGCTATATTCTAAGTAACATGACTGACTGGAGAGACCGGTGGATTACTTCTAGAAAGGCCACGGCAGCCATGTAAGTACCTCAGCTAGGGCTAAGGCAGTCCAATTAGGTGACTTAAACAGTTACAAAAGAATGGTCCACGGATGTGCAATATCCCCAAAATAATTAACAATTATTTTGTACCCCAAAATAATTAACAATTATTTTGTACAACAATATTTTGTATATAAATATTGCTGCATTATATGCAATTATTTTACATTTGGCATATGAATGTTGTTGCATGTGAATTGTGCACATTTTTGTATATGTTGTCATGTACACATAAGTTGTATGGTTTTGAATTAACCCAATAAAATTCATATGAATTTAACCAATGAGGCTAACCATACAAATTATGTTTCAAAAACATACATACTACTATTATATATATTGTACATACACCACACACTAAATATATGAACTAGAAATGCATGTTGAAGCCCACAATTTTGACTTGAAGTGAGCCTACACTTGTTGACTTGGAATATGGGTTATATGTAATTATTTAAACCTAGGGGTTTATGTGTAAAATTGGAGGGACACAGACACTTAAGCATCCCTAGAGTCTTCTACACTCACCCACACTCTTCCAACCCTAACCCTAGCTTTTAATTGCCGGCCAACTCTCCCCCTCATTCTGTATATATGTGTGTATATGTATAAAGAAACCCTAGTTTTCATTTTCTTCTTCTTCCAACCTGTTCCTTAGTCTATTTTCATACTAATTCATAGCCCATTTCTATACTGCTCTTCACTCCATTATTCATTCCAAATTTTCTAAATATTTCTAAGAAGCTAATTAAGAAAGAAAAAAAGCAAGCAAGCTAGGAGGAGGAGAAGAGCATACTTGGAGCTTGGAGCTTGGAAATTTCATTTTGTAGTCCACACTTTGAGTTGGGTATCCTCCAACTCTTTTGGTTGTTAAATTGTGTGTAGTGTATACTCTTTTTCTTAATATAGATGGCTTGAAATTATATGGTGCATGTGGTGTATGTTTGTTTTGTGAATAGCTTGGAAAGTTTGTATTTTTCTTTCTTGGAACTTCACTTCAACTCCAAAAATCATAACTCATGGAATAAATAGAGTTTTTGGTTGAAAGTTTTATAGTAGCATCTCACACATGTCTAGAATATCTATACCAAATTTCATAATTTTTTATAATATTTTCTGTTTTTATAAAATTCGAAACCACTGTTGGTATGAGCTGCAATTTTCCTATTTACTACTTCTACTTCAAAAATTCATCTCTCTAACTATGTAGTATTTCAAGTTGAAATTTTTATATGTGATACATGTATGTATCTAGAACATGCTCACCAAATTTTATGAATTTTGGGCATTGACTGGTTAGCAGTTTTTAGTTGCTGAAAATTTGTACACCTTTCAGTTATTGATTAATTTAACCTTTTAAATGAAGTATTTTGAGAAAACTCTCAACTAAGAACTTATAGTAGACTCATTGACCTTTCTTTAGAACCTAAGATATCTAAATTCCAATAGGAAGGTGATTATAGGTGTTTTTTAGAAGTTGCAAGAACTGCATTTTAGACTTGAACTTGTTGTTTTGGGTGTATGCAAGTTATCATCTCTTTAGGACTTCTTCACAACCTTAGAAATATTTTTTACAAACTCTTAATTTATGTTATGATATGTAGTGAGTTGTGTAAGATTATATTTTAAGTTTGTGCATGTATGCGATAGAAGGCTTGTATATGTTCAAGTATGAGTACATAATATATAGTCGTATGTTGGGATGTGCGAGTTGGTATTGTTCGGGTTCGAAAAAACCTTGGAATTGATTCAAGAAGAACTCGTTAATAGACATTTGTTATATGATGTTTACCAAGTTCTCGATTGTAATAGCTCTAATTTATGTGACCATTGCCATAAGGACAGGCACTCGTTGGACGTTGTACTCTCCTGTCAAGTGGATATGTGCGGCGTTATCTCAACTGTTGATTCTGGAGTTTAGGGATAGGAGCGGGATGCGAACGTAAGTCACAAGTCCTGTCGAAAATTAGGAGAAGGACCCTTAAGCTTCCTTCTATGTTCTGAGTTATCAATACGAATGAGGAGCAAGAGTTAAACTCAGTGTCTCTTGATGGAGTAGGGAAAGGCATGTTGGTCAACCTTATGATTGGATAACTTTTGGTATGGTTCGGGAGTGGAGAAAGACCACTGGTTCTGACGAGGCTAAAAGATCACCGGCCTGTCAGGAAGTGGAGAAAAACCACCGGTCCAGTGCAGAGTGCAGAAAGACCACCGGTCCACAGCAGTGGCAGATAGACCGTATGAACTGCAACCTTACCAGTCACTAGATGAATGTCAGAAACAGAAAAGAGTAAAAGATTAATATGCATGGCGAGGGATCAAACCCTATCATATGGAGAATATGAACTCGATTTGGGAAATATGTAGTATGGAATGCATAAGTTTCCAAATTAAGTTTGCATTAAAGTAGGAGCATCGTGTACATTTTGAGTTTGTGCATTAGAATCTAGATCATGGCATACACCGACACTTGTGGTTTGACTTTCACATTTTCTTCTGCATCAAATATTGATTGTTGAGAATTTTGGAGATCGCGGGTTTCAACTGCATTGCGTCAGTTGCATTCAACTGACGTGCCCACAATTTGTTAGTTGCAAAATTGCTAATCGTGGAACAGGGGACTCGAGCTGTGGGAAGCATCTAAGTGGAGGATAAATGTAATATCATTGAGGTAATGAAGTTTTAAATTTTCTGTGCTTTCATGTGTTGTGTACTCATTGAAGTAAGGATTCCGGGTACGTGTCATGAGCTTCCAGTGTGCGGAACTCGGGGCGCTACAAGATGCCTCAATGCTAGGCAAACAGTTAGGAACTAAATAAGGCAGTTTAAGAGCATGAAGCAAAAGCGAAACAATTTTAACCCAATTCACTTTTGTACATCAATCGAGTCTATCATCTATTAAAATTGATACAAAACTCCCTATACTTATTTCGGTTAGCACTTGTCTATTACTTAAAATACAATTTTATATCAAATATATAATTTCACAAAACACAAAATGTCGTCTTTATCCAACTGCAATTAATTCAAGCCACTTAATAACAAGAACTGCACGAGGATATGTGCCAAAACAGTAAGTACATTTCACAAAGTGATGTTGATGTTTCACCTGACTTTCTCTTCAAAACAGTGCCATCCGTTATGCCAGTGGATCTAGTAATTTCCCGATATACAAAAGCAAAAGCATTTACTGAAAAAGAACAAAGAAGAGGAAACAAAAAGAGTTCAAGAAAACACAAGCACAATCATGTAAAAGAGATTCTTAAGGAAGAAAGAATGAAAAACAGAAAATAGCAGGGCAGAATAAAAAAAGGATATTGGCAAAGGCAACTCACTAAAGGATCACAAAAGAAATTAGAGAAGCCAGGCATTGTAAAACATGCTAATCAGAATAATTTTGTAAATTTTTTAATTATTTTCGAATTCACAAGTGTTTTCGTACAAACAAGTAACCGAAATTAGGGTAAATTTGCAATGTAGCACTGTATTAAATTTTGGCCGATACGGCCAAAATTTCCTTTAGGCTAGCTTGCCGTTTCGAAATCACTAATTTTATACTCCATATCGTTTTGAACCGAAATGTGTCGACTTCGGCCGAAATTGCCGAAATATTGGCCGAAATATTGCCGAAATATCGGCCGAAATAGAACTAATATTATTGTGAATATATAACTTTTTTTTTACTTTCAATATAGGATCTTAAGCTAAGATAATGTGAGAATTTGTCTCTCTATTGTTTGTATATATGCAAAGCCAAGTAAGTCTATTAACTAATACATTTTTTCAAACAATGCAAATTCAATTTAGTTATATACTTATATTACATTATATTTTATATTGTTGCTAAATTCTGCGAATATTTACCGTGATTGATTCATATCATTAGTTACATTATACAATATTTTATATGATAAATGACATGTAGAACATATCATATCTTGTTTAGTAACACTCAAAAAATGTTTATTAAGTGTCATAAATGAACATCCGAGATTATCACATTTCCCCGAGATCTCTGATATCACAGATGTGAGACGAAACACCCCTTGCCGAGATGAGTCTGAAATTCGAGATTTAAAACCTTGCAATGTAGGTAACATTTATTTAGAGAGGTATCAATATAGTTGGATAGGACCAGCTTTCTTTTTCTTTTCTTTTTTTTTCTTTTTTTTATGTGAACGAAATATAATTATTTTGATTTGATTTTTAATAGATCTTCTTTTACAGTGGCCTATATATAACCCAAAGTTTCAGCCTTTCAGGATAAAGACAATTTCTGATTGAAGTTGATTGCTTTCTTCTTGATATCATCTTTTTTCTCCTCTTTCCTCTCTCTTAGTGCTTCACCACTTCAAAGTCACGTCAAATACAGTGTCCAAAGAAACAGAATGCAACAGCTACACACGTGGCATAAAGTGAAATGCTCTGCCACTACATCAAAACTGAGGTTATGGTGAGTGTTAAATATTTTACTATTATACTCTAACAAGCCAGTGCAGGTTGACCACCCTTTTTGTGGGCTGAAACCAGGACTGTAGGCAGCAGTATTTTTTTAAATTGCATTGAGCCGTTTAATAAGCCCCTAGGAAGAACTGGTCCTGGTAGCTCAAATATCATGTGTAATGTCTGCCACTACAACACAACTTTGGAGTTCTGGTGTAGTGGCGTGATAGTTTCATATAAAATTTCAGTAAATCTATCCCAGGTTTCACGAGTTTGCAGATAACCCGCCCTATATCGGCTACCTATTTGCCAAACTTAGTTGCGGTTCAGCTACCCCACCAAAATGCATCCTATTTTCCCATTTCTGGCCATTTTACCCTTTTATTTAATTATAGATTCTCCGTCTTTTACCTAGTATATCTCACTAATAATTGTTAATATTTAATAATATTTTAATACATAATAAAAAAATAAACAAAACTATGATAGATTAATCCTTTAATTAGGATAGAGTCAGAAAAATCAGGTTAGATTAATCATGTAATTAGGATAGATTATTCCATAATAACGAGGGGCATTTTTAGTTAAAAACACCCCACAAAGGAGATAGAAACTATCACATGCGGTCATGTGATCTGTGTTTTAAGCGGAGGTAACCATACAGCAACCAATTTTGGCAAATAGGTAGCCAAACCGCAAAACAAAATATGGGGTGGGTTATCTGCAAACTTGTGAAACCTGGGGTAAATTAACTAAAATTCACCCTTAAAAGTAAGATGTCCAACTGATCAATTAAAATTAAAATTAAATATTGGGGGGTAAACGTCTTCATATTCTGTTTCACAATGAGAATCTTACCAAAATCATTAAAATTATTAAGAGGCCAACAATACTATTAGCATTCTGTATGAGAAATATAAGTATTTTTACTTTACCGCCATTAGGAGGATGAATAAATGATATGATATCTCCATGCTGAAGTTTAGTCATAACTGAATGTTCTAGTTTTGACCAATTCAGATACGTTCCATTGGTGCTGCAAAGGTAGAAACAGTCAAAAATATTAAGATGTACACTAAGGATAAATTAATGGAGTACGCAAAATTCAGACATGTACAACCTTGTATCCTTTACAAAAACTGGCACAGAGATATTCGGGTCCAGCTCTCCATCTAAAGATACTCTCTCTCTATAAATTGTGCAATGTTTTGCACTCATAGAAAATGAATCTATCCGGAAACGTGAATCTGCTACGCAGCGCCCAAAGCAGTGCTCACCAATAGTCAAAAAAATATTCATACCCTATTCAAAGCAGATCACATCAGCTACAGACATCATAAGACCTTCAAAAAATTAAAATTGATGACATTAAAATAAATACCATATAGCAACATTGAATCATGCTACCTGAAAATTATCACCATCCACAATGTCAAAAATGTAAATTTTAGTATTTAACAAAATTTATAGTTATTCTCTTAAATTTTTTCCTAACAAAAAAAGACGGTGGACAAAAAAAGCCTTTAGAAGCATGGGACATGAAATTTAAAATTGTCATTTAAAATTTATCATTTTATAGGCCTAGAAAGTGGTTAACCCATTTGAAGCATGGCCTGCTCAGCTGGACTCAAAAATCATATCCATATCACCGTGGACGAGCTTTATTCCAAAGAAACCCACTGACAGCCTTATAAGGCTCAATGCTCTAAACCATGAAGTTATGCATCACTGCATATGTGGTATGCACCAAAATTTCATGGACATCGGTCCGCATAACCCCTAAAATGGAATACAAACACTATTGAGTGTCTACATATTCAATATGTGGTCCACATAATGGTTATGCGCACACATAATCGAAGAATATGTGGTCCGGATAATAACTTTCGGTCAGATAATATTGTATTTCTTCATTTTAATTTCTGTATTTTTCCTTTGCTATTAGACTATGCACTTGTCACTTATGATTTATGAATTTGTTCATTGTTATTTAACAACCATAACATTTAATAGAGTATCACCATGATTTTACCTTTTACTTTTAGTATCTAATATGCTTTTATAATTCTAAGCTTCGTTGTGTCAATCCCCAATAGAATTTACCCAATTAAAAACAGAATGTGGGAGAACCGGTCGAGGAGGTTCGGACACATACAATGAAGACTCGTAACCGCCCCAATTAGGAAAAAATGATAGGGTGGTAGTGAAGGGAGCGAAATGACTAAGAGTGCATCCAAACCAACTTGGGTTGAAGCTATTAATTGAGATTGGAAAAGTGTTAATTTGATTAAGGAGGCGCCTTCAATAAAGTTGAGTGGCAAAAGATTCATGTAGTCGACCCCAAAAATTTGGGAGAAAAGCTTTGTTGTTGTTGTTGCTGTTGTTGTTTGTTTCATACTTACGAAGTTTGGTTGAATGTAATTGCAAGACGAAGTTGCAAGTTCAAGTGGAAGTTTAAACTTCCATCCAATATTTTTTATTCAATTACCAAGATATCCTCTCTTTTGGAGGGAAATGGTGGTTGAGGTACATAGGGAATATGAAAAGAAAGAAAACTAAAGGTTATTTAGGTAATATAAATGTATAACAAAGAAGTCGAAGAGAAACTTCTTTGTTGTCAAATTATAGCTTATTCAAACTTTAACAATTGTTCTTGTTCGGGGCATGGGTTGAAATGTGAGTACAAGTGTATAAACCAAGGTTTTAATGTGAAAGACGACGTCAAGGCATCAACCATCCGTTGTCGCCTGAGTGAAACAGACACCAAGCAACGGAAAACAATATGTAATTTGCAATATGTAGCTATATCTACTCATTTCAAGTAGATACCGATTACTATATGAAAATAATAAGGTAAAACAAGTCTACACAACGGCAGAATGTGCACAACAAGCATCATAAAAAAAAGTATGATGTGGAGTGTAGACTATCCTGCTAAGATAATAAGGCACTACAATTACAAACTTTAAAACCATCAAGAAAGTTATCAAGTACAAAAGAATCCATAATTGCATATAACCATGGTCACATACTCACATAACAAGATGTATAATCATCCAAATGCCTATACTTAATAATACTCCAACTACTAACCATTTCCAAGAATAACTCATCAAGACATAGAGTTCCAACATGTCCACTCAACGGCACACCAACAATGGCATAATCATGTATAAATAAACACAAAACATCGCAAACTAATAAAAGAGCTATTAAAAAAAGACAATGCCACGGAATAAAGTTAACAAAACTAATACACTCCACGTACTCTAAAACTCTACTGAACATGAACTAAAATCAATCCTTATCTTTTAACTCCTCTTCCTCCTCACCTTTGTCTTATTCTTCACCTCGAGACATAGCCTTCAACATCATCTTTTTGAAAATTTCAAAACAGAATCTTCTTATCGCCTGAGTGCCCGAGGCGATAAGCAAACATGTACATAGGCGACGGATATGGGATTGTGGCATGAGCGCCCGAGGATCCCAAGCGTGTGCCTTTTTAAACTCCGAGTATAAATTTATAATTGATGGTCTTTTTTTCTTGAGCTTTCTCTAGTTTTCCTTATTTTCTTAATTGTTTCTAATTTTCTCATATATTTTTATTTTAAAAATACAAAATGCATATGCAATATATGTGCGTCGCATATGCAATCTATAAGGTATGCACAACATAATTGCATAACTTCACAACTGCATAATGTAGTATTTGTAAGGCACGGGTAAAGATCAAATCCTATCAAGCATGGGTATCTAACATAACTAGCAGTACTATGTTTGACACGTGTCTAGTACAGGTACAAGTGCGAAACACATATAACACAGCGTTGGATACAACAAGAAAATACAATTTTTATCCTTGTAGAGTGAAATTGTGTATTAGGCTGAAATTAACGGTTTGACCCACAAACCCAAACACAATAAGAAGACAAGAAAATAAAACAATGTTTACACTTCTCTCCTTTTGACACAACGCAATCACTTCGTGGAAAAAAAAAAAAAAAAAAAAAAAAAGCTTTTTGTTTGTCCTATATTCTCTCTTTATTCCTCTCTTCAAGAGGGTCTCTTCCAAATATGTATTATGATTAGAGCTTTTTCAACTAGATCTTCTCTTCCGACAACTAGGGGTTCGCTCCATTCATCTTGTAAGTGATTTTTCCCTTTATCTACATGTTTCCCTTCTCTTATCCAAGTTTGTGACATTGTGGCTCTTGTTTTTACTAATTTGGATCGTTTTGAGAGCAAGGGTTATCTTTAAATTGGAATTCATATATGTTTTGGGAAAAGGGTTTATGTTGGATTCTCTTTCATTTGTGTTAGTGTATGGATTCTCTTTTATGTTAATTTTGATATATTAAATAGTAATCTAAATTAAATTCAAATAATAATCATAACCGTGTACCATACTTTAACATTCTTGTCATGTCCCATACAGATGCTTCACAAACCAAATTCTAGGCCCACAATCGTGGTATCTGTATTGATTTACTAATTTATTTCCCGAATGAACCGTAGCAAATTTGGTCATTTCAATCGAAGTTTTGTACTATGAACCCCCCCCCCCAGGGTTTACTGAAATTATCAAATAACCACTATTTCATTATCTTGCGACCACTTTCAAGTTTCAACTCACTAATGTTACAACCAAGATTTTATGTAACGGCTAATCCTCATCGATTTCGGCCATTCGGATCGATTTTGGTGGCTGTCAATCCGGAATGGCAAGGTTTTAAATGTCGGATGTTGATACCGTGTCGGCCTCACAATTTTCCATTCAAATAGGATATATCGGGGGATATATCGAGATATCTAATATATGTTCGATTGATATGTAGAATAAATAATATGATACATATGTTTTATTAGCAAATATACCATATAATTACACAAATAATATAAAACTAAGTGAATTAATGAATGCAATACGCATTATGCATACTTTTGATGGGTAAATGGTTTTAAGATTGATATCATACAAACCCGAAAATTAAAACCATTGTGAAAACCTACACGAGATATATATTATAGGGATGTATTTTGGCCGACAACTGATGTATCATCTACACATTCCCAAAAACGACATCAACTACATATATCCATACGTCGTGTAGGCCAACCCAAAAAACCTACATTTTGGGCATGTCGGCCTACACTTAAAACCCCATGGAACATGAGGATAAATATTGGTTTGGGTATGTCGGCCTACACTTAAAACCCCACAGAAGATGAGGATAAATATTGGTTTCGCCCGATACCTATGTGTTACCGCTGAATCTGGTGTGGGGGCAAACAGATAGTATTTGTGGATTCTTAGAAAAACCGAATAGCAAAAATCTGGAATCTTCTCACCGGAGTTTGACCGTTGACTCTCGCCGTTTACCTGCAAAAAGTGCGATACAACGGGGTTGATCCCGGCGACGCACCCTCCGACGCTCAAATCAGTAATCAGGAAGATTATAAGAGAGCGTAAATTGGCCAAAGATTGATTACCTCTTAATGGTGGTGGATGGGGGGGGGGGTATTTATAGCCGCCTTTGGGATCAGATTAGGAATGTAATCCCTAGGATTAGATTAGGAATGTAATCCCTAATTCCCAGTGAAACGATAGATATGAATCAGGGCCGTTGATGAGGATTAATCAGAAACCCTAATTCTATCCTTCTGGACTGGGTTTGTTACGGGTTGAAACCCGCACCCAGTTGAGATGGGTCCGTTTGCGGGTCACTGGGCTTTTGGAGAGACCCAGTACCCACTTCAGACCCGTTTGTAGATAAAATTACCATTTTGTCCCCAGACTTTGAGATTCGCGCCAAGTTTGGACGGTTCCGATTTCACCCCATTTTTAGCCATATCACGAGCCCCCCACTCCTGAAGACTGAGTTTGATCAGCCTTTAAGGAGCAGTTTCACTATTTTAATGGCTTACGAAGTTGTATCGGAGCCCACACAAGGGGTGTCGAATCTTTAAATGGGGTATCGTGGTGATTTCCACGTTAGTAGTGCGCTCTAGATAGTTCTTGAGCTCTTTTCGACTTCTGATGATTTTTCCTAACTTTGCGAAATGGTGATTTGTCATTCGGGGGGTCTTTAATTAACCTTTCTAAGTAATAATTATCTATCTAGGGTTCTAAAAATATTTACCCGGATTTATAATTATTTTTTTAGAATTTTAAATCACTTTTTCGCAGTGTTTAGGTAGATGATTCGGTGTTATTTTCGTCGTTTCATGGCCTGGGTGCTTCGGCCTCGTCACCGACCCCCTCCGAACACTCGCTACGAAGGAGGCCGAGGTCCCTGAGGGTTCGGCACCTTCTGCCGAAGCGCACAGATACCTCGGCCGGGCTATAGTCGTGTTCGGTGTGGTTTCCTCCCCGTAAGAGGGTCGGTGCCGAGAGCGTTCGGCAACGTGTGCCGAGGTCCACTTTTCCATGTAACATGGTCGGTGGCAAGAACGCTCGGCAGCATGTGCCGAGATCCAATTTTACCATGTAACATGGTCGGTGGCAAGAACGTTCGACAGCATGTGCCGAGGTGCAATTTTTCCATGCAACATGGTCGGCGGCAAGAACGTTCGGCAGCATGTGCCGAGGTGCAATTTTTCCATGCAACGTGGTCGGTGGCAAGAACGTTCGGCAGCATGTGCCGAGGTCCAATTTTTCCATGCAACATGGTCGGTAGCAAGAACGTTCGGCAGCATGTGCCGAGGTTCAATTTTTCCATGCAATATGGTCGGTGGCAAGAACGTTCGGCAGCATGTGCCGAGGTCTTGGGGTGCGATTTTTGGCAGCATAGGAAACGTCGGGCTGAGTTGGCTGCTGCTGAACTTCTGACGGATGTAACAGTTATTTAATGCGATGGCTGCCGATCTTTTGACGACTCTGACAGATTTGCCAGTCATTAATGCGATCGTGCAGCTAATCTTCTGACGACTCTGACAGATGTGCCAGTCATTAATGCGATACTGCAGCTAGGCGCGGTAAATAATGTGATGGTTCAGGTCGCTTTGTCGCCTTGTGTAAATGGGCTGGCTCTGTGGGCCCATTAACCTCATTTCGTGTGCCCAGCTCTATAAAACTTCACCCCCTCTCATTTCTCACTTCTCCGAATTTTTACTCATGCGGTAATTTCTACTAGTGAGAGCTCACAGTGATCGTCGATTGCTTTTCCGGTGAATATTCCGACCGTTCCCATCAACTCAAAGGTAATTTATACTTAGTCGTTTTTTAAGTATAAATATGTCTCTTTCTCCTATATCCGAGCCCTCCCCTTCTGCCGCTGAAGTCCCTTCTCCGCGTCGCCTAGATAAAGGCAAGAAGGTATTCGGTCGAGACAGTGTGGTGGAAGATCCGAAGCGCATAGGGCCGTTCGGTAGGTATCCAGGACCACTGACAGGGCTTCAGCGGGTTCGAGAGCTTCCTGAGGAGCATGCCGAGTGCATCATTCATGGGAAGGGAAGAGCCTTCGAGGAAAATGAGGCAAGAGAGACCTCCGAGGCCGATGAGACGGTCTCTATTCTCAGCCAGGAGGATTTGGTAGTGATCTGGGGATGCTTCCAAATTCCGGAGGAGTACGAGCTTATGCTGCCGGGACCCGGGGTTAGGGCAAACTCGCCGATGCCAGTAAACATGTATTTTTGGCCAATCGACGCCTTCATCGCACTCCACTGCCAAGTGGCTCTCCACCCGTTCGCGGTCCAAGTGCTGAGGTGGTTTAGGGTCAGCCCCATTCAACTGATGTCGAACGCGTGGAGAGTTATCAATGGGTTCGTACTCCACTACCAAGCGGCTGGGAACGAGCCGGAGCGAGGGTACTCCGGACTATCTACCGGCTTCATCAGCAGAACCAGTCGAAGTTCCGGTACTACCTATCTCCGAGGCACGGAGGTCGGCTCGTCGTCTGTCCCGACTCCATCAAGCACTGGCGAGATAAATACTTGATAGTGCGGGGCGTTGAGGCGTGGCTCATACCCACCAGTTTCGTAGAAGAGGTGTCAAGGCGAGTGAAGGAGTCTCCGGTGCTTCATCCTCAAGAAGAGGAGGCAGTGCAGACTCTTCTTGACAGGCCGAAGTACGATTGGAGGGAGCTTACCGAGGACATTCTCTTCAGGGGAGGGCTCAGCCGCATAGACCCCAGTACGCGGCTCTTTCTATGCTCTCATTTTTTTAATCTTGTCTATTCTAACTTGTGTCTTTAACCGGCTTCTTATTTGATGCAGAGGCAATGGATTTCGACGCAGTGATGGCGCAGAGGGCTGCCCTCGGAAGTAAGGCACCGAAGAAGCACAAGAGGGTTTCCACCAAGCTGCCGCCTGCGAAGGCTCCGAGGGGTGCGAGCGAAGCCGAGGCGGTTGAGCCTCCGGTTGTGGTGACCCCGACCTTGGCCGCAGGGGTAGCCTCGGCGTCGAATGAGGCAGGGGACTTCCCGATCTCCGCAGCTCTCGGGGTGGAGACGCCTCCGCTGACAGCGACGGCCGAGGAGCTCCTCACCGAGGAGCACAAGAGGATCCACGTTCCGGACTGGCAGGTTCGGAAGCATGATGGGTTTCTCGGCGACTCCTTGGCGAGTATGCAGGTGGTCAAACACCTGGCGACGCCAAAGGACCGTGCCGCCATGGAGGCCAACATGGCGGGAGACAACGCTATTGAGATCGCGCGCTCGGCGGTTTTGATAAGTGTCGAATTTCTGCTTTCGTTGGTTACTTTCTCTTTCGATTTTTCTAACTCTTGGCACCCCCCTTTTTTTGTTGTAGATCATCGTCCACTTCGGTCATCTTTCGGAAAAGATGACGGAGTTGGAAAAGGAGCTGAAGCAGGAGACCGACCGGGCTCGTGCCGAGAAGGCTCGAATCGGCACAGAGCTCGACAAGCTGAGGGTCGAGCTCGAGGGGAGGTCGACGAGGGTCGAGTACCTCGAAGGCCAGGCCGCGAAGCTCGAGGCCGATCTTCTACAGTAGAAGGAGGAGTCGGCCAAACAGCTGGCCGAGGCGGCGAGGACCAAGGACGCCGCGGTGAAGGAGGCCGAAGAGGCCACCATGGCGAAGGCGCAGGGCTTCCTTGCCCAAAACATGGCCAAGGCCTATGCCCAAGTAATCTCTCAGGTGTCGGATCGATACCCTGAGGTGGACTGCTCGGGGTGGAGGCTGTTCCCGGGCCATGTTGAGGGCTTCGACCCTGAATCGGAAGGAGAGGAAGAAGGCGAGGATGAGGACGACCACGAGGTTGAGGTCGTCAGCAAGGTGCAGATCACTGAAGTAACCCCGCTAGCGATTCAGCCCCACTCGGGGGGTCTGTCCCCATCCACTCTCGACGCCCTGGGAAAGAGGTCGACCCTTGATTTTACCTCTTGTCTTTTTTTTTGTGCTGTCCTGTATTGCCTAATTGCGGACTGGCCACCGCATTTTTTGTGATAAATGAAAGAAACTTTTGAATTCGACCCCTCGTCATCTTTGAATAACCCCCCACCCCTTTGAAATTTGGCCGAGTGTTAGACGAAAAACTTCCGCTTTAGTGCTTGTAGTTTTTATTCAGGGGTCGGACGGGGAGTGAACTTTTGACTATTTACTGAGCTCCGTTATTTGCATTGATATTTTCAGCTTGCCGAGGCGACCCTCTCTGCCGAACCCACTCGCTCCGAGGAGTTTGGTTCCGAGGATAGCTTGGGGTCGACGAGGTTGAATCTAGCCAGGTGTCGAGAGCGCCTTTATGAGATCGAGTTAGGGTTGCACAGGGCGGAGAACGAGCGGAACCACTTGCAGATGATCTTGAGCCAATGGGACATTGAGATTCGGCGACTGGAAGGTCGGCTCGCCGATATCCCCCCGGTAGACGAAGAGGATGACTCGTCGACAGCCTTCACCAACGAGCTAAGGTTGCAGTGTCTCCAGCTTTCCCTGTCGAAAATGACAGCGAAGAGGGACGATATGCTCACCGAAGTGCACCACTTGCAGATTGTGGAGGCCGAACTTCTGGCGGAGGAAGAGGAGCTGACCAAGGCAGTGGGCAGGCTGATGACCGAACGTGACGAGCTGTCGGCGGAGGTCGATGCGTTGAAAAGAGCCACAGTGGATAGGGGCATCGAAGTCACTCACCTCCGCCGGATTATTGCCAGTCGCCCCAGCATTCCGATCTCCGCCGTGCTTCCTCGCTTCGAGGTAGACGCCGGAGACGAGTCTCTAAAACAGAGGATCGCCGAGTTGGAGGTTGAAGTGGTTCGCCTAAAGCCGCACTTGGGACCAATTAATGTCAGGAGCTCTTCATGCACTCGCGAGGAGGGTGAGCGAGGTATTTCATTTTATGAGCTCGCGACACGTTCTCCCGTAGGTCGACCAAGTCCGGGTGATGCCCAAAGTGCTGTGGCGATTTCATCGAGCGGGGCGTCTGCCGGGGCAACTGTCAAGAGCAGCGCCGAGGACACTTCTCAATTCGCCGGTTTAGGGACGAGTGCTGGGGCAAAGCGTCGCCGCCATCGGGTGTCTTTGAAGTGAAATATCCCTGCGCTAAGGAAGCGCTGAAGATTTTTTGTTTTTCAAAGTTTTGTATTTCGCCTAAGTGTAACGAGTCGGCGTTGTAGTTTTTGCTTTTGGAAGTCTTGTAGCTCGGCTGTAGAGAAGATGCCGCTTTGTAATTGTCTCCCCGTACTTAATTGAAATGATGCTTTTTCTTTCTTGAACTTGTTCGTTTTTGAACCCTTTTTATTGTTGTGTTACTCGTGGATGTCTTTAGCGTGCCGAGGTCCGGAGATAAACTTTCGATCGTTTGGTCCTCGGTGCCAAGAGCGCTCGGCAACGTGTGCCAAAGTCCAGAGCAAGGTTTTTTGCTTGTTTGGGCGTCGGTGCCAAGATGTGTGCCGACACAGTAAGACTAAGCTGGCTGAGCACTGCTTCGAAACTCTCGGCTCCTAAATCTATGAGGACGAGTTTCTTGCAGTGGAGAGCCGCCTGTTGGAGGATTACTTCAACTTTTAAACGAACCATAAGAACCAGAGGTTAGCTCCTCAGGGTTCTGGTAATGGGTCGGCAATATACGAGATCTTAGAGGTGATTTCATAGCCCGGTATTTGCTCAAGGACTAGGGCGGTCGGGGACCTTCGACTTCTCACGAAGAATATGGCAAATTCATATCAATGACCTTCCAATCTACGAGGCTCAAGAGATGCATACGAATGGTAGACCTAGCATCAGCTTCTCCCATGAATAGTTTAGTTGTAAGGATCTCGCACTCGGCGGCAAAACAAGAATATATTTCAACGATTGTGAGAGCAATTCCGAATGGCGAACCGCTTCTGGCTCGCTTAAGAGCGAGCTTGCGAAGCGGAGTCGAGCCAAGTGTTGGACTCCGAACTCGTCGTTAGAGTTTGTTTCAACGGTTGTGGGAGCAATTCCGAATGGCGAACCGCTTCTAGCTCGCTTAAGAGCGAGCTTGCGAAGCGAAGTCGAGCTAAGTGTTGGACTCTGAACTCGTCGTTAGAGTTTGTTTCAACGGTTGTGGAAGCAATTCCGAATGGCGAACCGCTTCTGGCTCGCTTAAGAGCGAGCTTGCGAAGCGGAGTCGAGCCAAGTGTTGGACTCCGAACTCGTCGTTAGGGTATAAAGAAAGTAAAAACAAGGAGATACACGCAATTCACAAGTAAGATAGGAAGCAAGATGGTTCTTTATTGAAAACTAATAGTCGGTTACTTCTAAGTTGCGAGCCGTTATTACATTGGAGAAATAAAGAAGCAAAAGTAAATTACAAGTGAAGGGAAAGGAAAAGTTCGACATTTGAGGGTACTCGAAGAGGCGTTCATGTGCTCTCTTGGTATTTCAAGAGATGGTCGGCATTCCATGTCCTGGGAATCTCTCTTCCTTCAAGGTCTTCTAGACGGTATGTCCCGGGACGAACCACTTTGGTGATCTTGTAGGGTCCTTCCCAATTTGGGGTCAGCTTGCTCTCCTGACTGGGGATTGATATAGCTAACTTTCTGAGGACCAAGTCCCCTTCTTTGAGGTTGGTAGGACGGACCCTCTGGTTGTAGGCCTGTTCGATCCTCCTTCGGTAGCTTTGTTGGCGAATCGAGGCTCTTTCCCAGAGCTCATCAATCAGATCCAAATTCGCCCGAAGCTCCTTGGCATTCTGCTCTTCTTCATAGGCAATGAGGCGAGGAAATGGTACACCGACTTCCAGGGAGATCACGGCCTCAGACCCATAGGTGAGATTAAATGGCGACTCTCCTGTAGGGGTCCGTTTGGAAGTGCGGTAATTCCAGAGTACATTAGGAAGCTGATCGACCCATAAGCCTTTAGCGGACTTGTCCAGCCTCTTCTTAATACCGGAGAGGATTTATCGGTTGGCATTTTCTACTTGACCGTTTGACTGTAGGTGGGAGACGGAGGAGAAGCGTTGTTGGATGGCGAGGTCTTCACATAGAGCTTGGAATGCGGCCCCTGTAAATTGTGTTCCATTGTCTGTTATAAGGACTCGAAGGACACCGAACCTGCAGATGATGCTCTTCCAGAAGAATTGAAGTATTTTGTTCTTGGTGATTGTGGCCAAGGGCTCGGCCTCTATCCACTTTGAAAAGTAGTCGATTGCCACGACTAAGAACTTGAGCTGGCCAGGAGCTGGGGGAAATGGCCCTAGTAAATCCATCCCCCACATTGCAAAGGGGATCGGACTTGATAGGGAGGTGAGCTGAGCTTGAGGTAGGCGACGAATGTTGGAATGCTTTTGACAAGAGCTGCATTGCCGAACGTGTCGTTCGGCGTCTTGGAGAAGGGTAGGCCAGAAGTACCCATAATTCAAAACCTTTCGAGCAAGTGATCTGGAACCTGAGTGTGCTCTGCCTATGCCTTCGTGAAGTTCTTGCAAAGCGTATGTGGCTTGTTCGGGGGAGAGGCACCTCAGATAAGGTCTGCCGTCAACTTGTGTGAAGGATCGCTTGTACAAAACCCCCTCAACAATGGTGTACCGCTCCGCTCTAGTTCTGACTCGGCGAGCTTCCTTAGGGTCTTCGGGGAGGAGCCCATCCCTTAGGAATTCTACCAGGAGTTTCATCCAATTATCTTGAAGTTGAACAGGCAGCGACTCCATGGAGGAGTTTCTTCTTCTATGCTCGGCTTCAGGAGCACTTCAATCAAGACGGTCTGCTCGAGACCTTGGAGGGAGGAGGAGGCTAACTTGGATAGAGCATCTGCTTGGGTATTTTCCTCCCTGGGGATCCGCCGAATAAATGCCTCTTCGAAGAGAGCCATGAGATTTTGGACCTTAGCTAGATACTTAGCCATTCGGTCATCTCGCGCTTCATACTCGCCCAGGACTTGATTCACGACCAGTTGAGAGTCACTAAATATGCGGAGGCATTGTGCCCCGGCCTTGCGAGCCATTCCGAGACCGGCTATAAGAGCTTCATATTCCGCTTCATTGTTGGAGGCCTTGAAGTTGATGCGGAGGAAGTATTGGAGGACGAAGTCATCGGGGCCTGCCAGAATAACCCCGGCTATGCTCCCTTCGGTACAAGAGGATCCATCAACATATACCGTCCAAATAGGAGGTCCGTTTGCCGCTTGACTGACCTCGGGAATGGTGCTTTCAACTATGAATTCAGCTAAGGTCTGAGCCTTGGTCGCGGTCCGAGGTTGGTAGGATATGTCATGCTGGCTCAGCTCGATCGACCACTTCATGAGGCGGCCAGAGGTCTCCGGCTTGTGCAGAACTTGCTTCAGCGGTTGGTCGGTAAGAACGACCACCGAGTGAGACTGGAAATACGGGCAAAGCTTCCTAGCTGCCATAACCAAGGCGTATGCCATCTTCTCTAGCCTTGGGTAACGAAGCTCGGCATCACGAAGTACCTTGCTTACGTAATAGATGGGCTTCTGAGCCTTGTCTTCTTCCCTCACCAAGACAGCGCTGAGGATTTGTTCAGAGGCAGCTAAGTAGAGGTAGAGTGTTTCTCCGGGGATAGGTTTGCTGAGGAGAGGGGGGTTGACTAGGTAGGCTTTAAGCTGATCGAACGACTCCTGCTGTTGCTGACCCCATTCGAAGTCCTTAGCCCCCCTGAGAGCATTGAAGAAGGGAAGACACTTCTCCCCTGACTTGGAAAGAAAGCGCCCTATAGCTGCGAGGCGCCCGGTTAGCTTCTGAACTTTTTTTATATTTTTGGGAGGAGCCATATCCAGTATGGCCTTAATTTTCTCGGGGTTGGCTTCGATCCCTCTTTGGCTGACCATGAAGCCCAGGAATTTTCTTGATGCGACTCTGAACGCACACTTATTCGGATTGAGCCCCATATCGTGTTTTCTTAACACATCGAATGCCTTCTGCAGGTCGGTGACATGGTCGGCCCCACGAATGCTCTTCACAAGCATATCGTCAACATACACCTCCATGTTCCGACCGATCTGGTTTTGGAAGACTTTGTTAACGAGGCATTGATAGGTGGCGCCTGCATTCTTCAACCCGAAAGGCATCACCCTGTAGCAGTAGAGGTCCTGATCGGTAATAAAGGAGGTCTTCGGGATGTCCGGGGGGAACATGCGGATTTGATTGTATCCGAAAAAAGCGTCCATGAAGCTGAGAAGCTCATGGCCCGAAGTGGCGTCAATCAGGGTGTCAATGCTTGGAAGGGAAAATGGATCTTTGGGACATGCTTTGTTTAGGTCGGTAAAGTTGATGCAAATTCTCCAGGTCCCGTTGGCCTTCTTCACCATTACAATATTCGAGAGCCATTCGGGGTAATTGACCTCTTGTATGAACCGAGCATTTAGGAGCTTGTCCACTTCATCTTTTATAGCTTGCTGGCGCTCAGGAGCAAACTTGCGCCTCTTCTGTTGGACCGGTTTGGACCCCGGAGCAACGCTAAGGTGGTAGACTAGGAGTTCTTCGGAAATTCCAGGCATGCCGGCGGCCGACCAGGCAAAGAGATCGTGGTTCTTTCTAATGCACCGGACTATGTCGGAGCATAGGGCAGATGGGAGGGTCTTACTGATAAAGAACTTGTGGCTCGGATCTTGCTCAGAGAAGAGCACTTCCTCAAATTCATCTACCGGCTCGGACGTTTGTCGGACACTTTCTTGGGGGATTTCAGGTGTTTCGAGGGAGATGACTGGACCTCCAGTAGAGGTCATGTAGCATTTGCGGGCCATCTCCTGACTGCCTCTCACTTCTCCTACTCCTGCCCGGGTGGGAAACTTCATCTTGAGGTGATAAGCGGAAGGGACGGCTTCGAGAGCAGCTAGACCGGGTCGGCCTAAAATCACATTATAAGCGGCGGGGACATCAACGACCATAAAGTCCATCGACTCCGTTCGGGTAGTAAGAGTTTTGCCAGCGGTTACGTCGAGGGTGATTACCCCTTCGATAGTCACTGGCACTCCCGTGAACCCATGGAGCGTGTAGCCGGCGGGCTTAAGCCTGTCCCGGGGTAACTTGAGTCCCTTGAAAGCATCGAGGAAGAGGATATTAACGGAGCTGCCATTGTCCACTAGGATCCTCTCCACTTTAAAATTCGTCATATGGAGGCTAATGACTAGTGCGTCACAATAGGGGGTTCGGACGCCTACCAGGTCTTCATCTGAGAATGTGACGGATACTCTGAGGCCTTTAAGGGGAGGCATGCCATGTACTGAATTGACTTCCCTTATGAAAGCCTTTCGAGAGGAGTTGGAGGAGCCCCCCATTGGGCCCCCATGAATGAGGTGTAAGACACGCTCTTCTTCGAATTCGGGTCTCTCCGCGACGTTCCGGACGCTTGTTAGCCCCCCGAGGTGGAGGAAGGTCGGTTTGGTCTTTTCTCACGAATTTGGCCAGTTGCCCCCTCTGGATGAGGGCTTCGATCTCGTTCTTCAGGGCCCGACAGTCATTGGTGTCGTGGCCATAGTCCCGGTGATAACGGCACCATTTCTCTTTGTCCCTCTTCTTACCAAGGGTGTTCATCTTCGGGGCAGGAGGTATCACCCCTTCTCTACTTCCATGAGAATAGTGAAAATATTGGCGTTAAAAGGAGTGAATTTCTCGAATCTAGGAGGAGGGCGGCGCTGACCGCCATTATCCTTTTGGAGCTTCTTGGCTCCTTCTGTTCCCTTTCTCTTGGACCCGGAGGGAGGCCCCTCAAAGTTAGGGAGGTGCTCAGCTTCCTCGGCCCGAATATATTTCTCGCTTCGGAGAAGGAGATCGGAGAAGTTATGCAGGGGCTTCTTAGCAAGGGAAGAGCGGAAGCTGGAATTAAGGACGTTTGATTGGAACGCTGCTGCAGCGACCGACTGGTCGAGGGAAGCGATAGACCTAGCTTCCGCGGTGAACCTTTTTACATAGTCTCTAAGCTTCTCACCCTTCTTCTGGTTGAGGTAGAGTAGCGAAATGCTGGTTTTCTCAGTTCGGCGGCTACTCACGAAGTGGGTGACGAAGAGGATCTCGAATTGCTCGAAGGAGAATATCGAAGATGGGGCGAGGCGAGAGTACCATTCTCGGGCCTGACCCTTGAGGATAGCGGGGAATGTCTTACACAGCAGAGCATCGGAAGCTTGGTGGATGAGCATGAGGATCTTAAAGCTTTCGATGTGGTCGGCGGGATCGGACTCCCCGGAATAAGTCTCGAATTGGGGAGGCTTCAAGCCTATTGGAACGGGCGCCTCCATGATGGTTCGAGAGAAAGGAGGTCGACTTGGGCCGAGGGTCCTTCCTCTAAGTTCTTCTCTGTCTAGCTGACCCAAGCGCCTTTCCATTTCGTGGAGGCGACGGTAGACAGTGTCATCCCTTCGATAGTAGTCAAACGAGCCTCTGGACTCATCTTCGTACGAGGGAGAGCGGGGGCTACGACGACGGTAGCTCCTGGAGCGACGAGGACTAGGAATATGCTGGGGGTTGCTAGGAGCTGGGGGGAGTTAGGGACCGTTGGCGAGGACTTCGGACCGGAGGAGTGGGGACCCTCTGAGCATTGTCATTGTTGGGTCGGAGATTGAGGGCTTGTAAGATGGTTGCTTGGAATTGCTGGAACTTGGCACGGGTGATGGGCGCCTCATCATTGCTCGGGGGTTGCCGACCAGCATGAGAAGGGGGTCTTCTCCTATGGTGGCCTGGGGACTCTCTCCGCACTCTGCGAGGAGGGGACCTTCTGTATTCTCGGCGATGAGAGGATCGCACATTTGGACGGTGTTGGCGGGAGGCTCCCTCTCGGGCCCGCCTTTCATCCAAGCGGCGGCGAAGATCCTCTTCTTTGCCCTGATTGTCTAGAGTGTTGCGGAGGTCATCGGATGCTCGGGGATTGTGAGATACCATGGAATCAGTAGAGGGGTTGTGCACGGAGATGTGATCATGTTGGAGAGGTTGTATCTGAGGATTGGGACGGGAGCCCTTCGCGCCGATATTCTGAGGCTCGGCTTGACCCCGAAGGGGTTGAAGATTCTGAGGAGGTTGGTCCTGCTGCGGGACCCGATTAGGCTGAGGAGAGGGTCCCGTTGGCTGGACGGTTTGGAGAGGGATCTCCTGTTGTGCTTGAGGAGGAGTGGGTCCACGGTTGGACCCTCTAAATCTTAGTTTCCTTAGAGGCATGGCTGGAGGAGATCTGACCGACGGGGAGAGGATGGATCGCTATTCGTGGGTTTCCACAGACGGCGCCAACCTGTTACCGCTGAATCTGGTGTGGGGGCAAACAGATAGTATTTGTGGATTCTTAGAAAAGCCGAATAGCAAAAACCTGAAATCTTCTCACCGGAGTTTGACCGTTGACTCTCGCCGTTTACCTGCAAAAAGTGCGATACACAGGGGTTGATCCCGACGATGCACCCTCCGACGCTCAAGTCAGTAATCAGGAAGATTATGAGAGCATAAATTGGCCAAAGATTGATTACCTCTTAATGGTGGTGGATTGGGGGTATTTATAGCCGCCTTTGGGATCAGATTAGGAATGTAATCCCTAGGATTAGATTAGGAATGTAATCCCTAATTCCCAGTGAAAGGATAGATATGAATCAGGGCCGTTGATGAGGATTAATCAGAAACCCTAATTCTATCCTTCTGGACTGGGTTTGTTGCGGGTTGAAACCCGCACCCAGTTGAGATGGGTCCGTTTGCGGGTCACTGGGCTTTTGGAGAGAAGACCCAATACCCACTTCAGACCCGTTTGTAGGTAAAATTACCATTTTGTCCCCAGGCTTTGAGATTCGCGCCAAGTTTGGACGGTTCCGATTTAACCCCATTTTTAGCCATATCACTACTGAATAGGATTATAAAAAACAAAGACAGAAGGTGAAATGAGGGAAGAAAAAAATTGATCTCACTATGCACACGTATTTTGCCGCATCTTCTTCGCTCTTGTTGTTGGCTTCTTCTCCACTATTTTCTTATTTTGCTTTGTTCTTTCTCCCTTTGAGAAGTGTTGCTTCTTAAAAAGAAGCGAAGCATATCTAGGCTTTTGGCAAAGATGAGTAACTAAATCTTCTTCAACTTGCATATCTAGGTCAGATCCAATTTAAATCTGATCCTACCAATTTTTCAGCTAACTTCAACTTGGATTGGGACATTTTTTACGGATATGATTTGACAAACACTTCCATTCACTTGTAAACAATGAGAAACTGATTAAGGTCATGTTTCTTTTTCATTTGACTCCCTATAAATTTATAAAATATAAGAAATCTATTATTTTGGGTGGGTGGGGTGGGGGGGGGGGTGTGTGTGATGGTGGTTGGCGGGGGAGTTATTAGCAAACCTAATGAAATTGAAGACACCTTCCAAGAAGTATCAATTTTGAAAAACAATACAAATTTTATTTACATACAAGGAGAAAACAAAAAGTTCAACACTAGTAGATCCTCTAAAACCATTGCCCTAAGCTTAGGAAATCTGTAGATTGTCTCTTCTTTCACAATATAGATTACCAATACTATCTTAACGAATCCATTCCACCTCATAATACTCCATCTGGAAAAAAGGAGTCTCAAAAACCACTTGACATCCATGAACTTATTCTAATAACAGATTTTGCGCTTCGGCAAATCTTGAAGCAGCTTTAAAATCACATCTTCGCTAGAATCAGCAAAGCTAGCACTTGTACCACTCAAGCTGATCCTTTCTGCGAAAACTGGAAGAACTGTGTTGTTGTCAGTAAATTTGGGTAAACAGTGAAAATGGAATGGGAGGACTTAGTGTTATCTATCTATCTATCTATATTGTGAAAATGGAAGAGGTGATAGTATGGCCAACTATTTAAGGGAAAGTATTCTCTGACCGGGTACCATATTTATCTTTTACCATTGTCATCATGGTGAATTGGTGATACTTTAATCTTCATAAGATTTTGCTTTATCATAGTGATTTTTTTTGTATTCTAGTACATAAGTATATCCAATGTCCATTATCTAAACAGCCACAACTTCAACTCTCTACTTATAATATTAAAATTTCATAACTAAAAAATCATTTCCTATAAAAATTAGCCAATCAAAAAACACCTTTCAACAGAATCATGTTCTAATCAATCTCCCTGAGTTCCAGAGTTTCAGACCCGCATTTTACGGTAATACTGCGGCCCCTAACACTCACAAGTCCATTTTCTTCGCCAAACCACATTTTCCCCCAAGCTCGTTGAATCAAGAAGCCAATATTAAGGTTAGGGTTAATGTTAGTTACGAGGGTAGTAAATTATGTTATTTGTACTCAACTGGTCTCCAAAATGGACTCGAGGACACAAGAATGTGGGATCCATCTAAAAACACATATTTTGCTCTACTCTTCCGCTCCTGAGTACATTCTGAGTCTATAAAAGTTGAGTATAAAAGCGTCACTCACCTTCCAAACGTTGTTGGAAATTGTTTAAATATAATTTTAAGGAAAAACCCAATTTCATTCAGCACATGTAGTGCACGTGTAGAAGAATTTATCCCTTGATCTATTGGAGGATTGTTGATGAGGACATCAATTGTGCTTAGTTTAGTATTTTATTTCAATACCATATTTGTTTTTTGGCAATTATAGTCATATGTAATCTTTCTTTTATGCTAAAATATTTTTGAGATTTTTAGAATATTTTGAGATTTGTATCAAGGTTTATTTTGAGCCTATTTATAGGGTCTTGAGATTAATGAGAAGTTATGCTATTCCTGATTTAAAAAAAATTATTGTGTTTAGTTTTGCTCTTCCTCTTCTCCTTTGTGTGATACAATTGGAATCCAATTTTGTTAGGGTTTGTGATAAATCCTAATAAACTTTTAGAGTTTGTGATAAATTCTAAAATTATCCCAAAATCCTCAAACCCAATACAAATCCCTAACCCTAATTTCCCAAATCACAAAATCAATCCAAACCCAAAACTCCACCTCCTACTGTTCATCTTCTCCAACCCATACCCATCTCCGACACCCCCTAACCCCGACGACCTACTCCCTGGCCGTCGCCCTCCCTGTCGTCGACCACCCAGCACAACCCCAACCCCAACCATCCCCTTTCCCCGGTTCGCTCTCGACATTAACAGCAGACCGAAACCCCACCTCTCTTTTCCCTTGCTCCGATCGGCGAGCTTCAGCGCCAGCCACCGCCCCACGCCCCACCGCTACTGTTCCCCTTTCCGTCACCTCGACCCCCCATCGACGTCGCGCCGCTCGCCGTCAGCGCCACCGTCGACGCCGCACCCAGACCCACCAACCCAAATCCGCCAGCCATTGTTCTTGAAGTTGTTGCTGTCATTGTTGTCTCTTTGATTGTTGTGCTCTTCCGAGATCTACGCTGAGTTCTTCGAACTCTCGGTATACTCTTTCCAATTCTCAAATATTTGTGTTGTACTACTTTATTATCTCTATTATATTATTCGATTTGACTGTCGATATATTGAAATTGAGTGTTCACTTGCCTAATTAAAGTACAAAACAGTATTGAATCTTTTACTTGCTAAAAACGCTTAGGAATTTAATTATTGATTGTTAGACTGAATTATTAATTGGGTTTGTGACACTTAATTCAATTCTTGGAAATCCATCAAACCGATTAATTGTTTAAAATTTCAACTTTGATCCGCATTACATGTTGGTAAAATTAATCCTTTAAGATTCTTGGAAATTCTCTATTTTAGGGTTAGTTTTACATCATTTTGGTATCAGAGCGAAGGTTCTTAAAACTTCTTGCATCATTTAAGCATTATTTTTGCATTCATTTAGAGTCTTTATTTTATTTTCTTTTGTTCTTTTAGATCACTTCAGGTTTATTTTTATAAAAAAAATTAGGACACGTTTTCCCAAACTTTAACACACACGACCCCTAGTTTCCACTTTTGGTGAATGCACCTTCGCAACACCTTCGCAGCACCATTACAGATCCTGAAGAGCCTTTCTTAGCTCTCCCAAATCACCTAATTAGGAACCCTAAACTTTTCCGATCTGAAATAGACAACTCTGATATCTCCGCTACCCTAACTGCCATTCAAGCAACTCTTGCCAATATCAATCAGAAGCTTGAGAAAGTGGAATTAAATCAAACTGTTGTCCCTGAGCTTAATGCCAATTGTCAGATCCCTCAAGGGAATGTTCGTAACGATCGACGTCAAGAACGTGACCCTGACGAACAATATAAGAAGAACGTTAAGGCTGACATTCCCCATTTTGAAGGCCACATGAAATCCCAAGCCTATCTTGATTGGATCCGTGCGATGGACCACTACTTTGTGTGGTTTGACATGAGCGAAGCCCTGAAAGTTAAACTTGCCGCGATGAAATTGATTGAAAAAGCTCAACAACACTGGACCAATCTTGAACACCCCACAGAGGCTGAGGCCTGGCACCCATATCCACTTGGAAAACCATAATAGAGAAGCTCACTGAGAGATATGTACCGTTATCGTTCCACACCCGATTGCTAGATTCGTGGAACCAACTTTATCAAGAAAGTAAATCCACACAAGAATATGTTGATAAGTTTGATGACTTCCTTATTCGGTGCAATGCTTTAGGTAAAGAGAGTGAAGAACAAACTCTCTCTAGATTCAGAGCTGGACTACGAGCTGACGTTAGGAACGAGCTAATTCATAGAAATGTGAACTCACTAGCGGCAACCTACGCCCTAGTCCTCGCTATGGATTCCCTTAAAGCAAGTTTCAATTACAAGTCTAGTGATTCGATGGATCATTCCTCTAGAATGAATCCTCCTGACCCCTCTAGACCTAAGCACTCCTCTCCTCAGTACCCTAACAAGTCTTACCCAAACAAACTTACTTCAAATTCCTATTCACATAGAAACGACAACACGGGTAAGAACACTGAAAGAGGCTATTCTAAGATTGATCCTCTCACCAAGTGCTATAAATGTAAGGGATATAGCCATGTTGCTGGCAACTATTCCAGCCCAAGTAGGATCAATATAGTAGAGGGTACCGCAGTCATCGCTGATGAACCCGATAATGAGTTTACTTATGAACCTAATATAAGTGCTGACTTTGATGAAAAAGAAAAAGACCAGTCTCTCAATTGTATTCAGTCTGTCCAATCACCTCCATTGAGTGTACCTGAGTCACCCATAGGAATGCTCTCGGATAAGGATATATCGATTCGATCCGCATCCGAATCCGATTATTTTGCAGATAAGGATATGAAAAATTCGTATCCGTGCGGATACGGATACGGATTCGGATATCCAAATCCAAAAAAAATTGAATACGGATACGGATACGGATATCCCTAAAAAATGCGGATTAGGATACGGATATCCGCTTAATTTAATACATATAATATATATATATATATATATAGGGTAAAACGGATATGAGCAACTTGCTCATTTAGTAAATGAGCAATTGATTATGTGGCATGCATGTGATTGGAAAATCATTAAAAGGATTTGTTGTCCAATGTATCACATGCATGCCACATAATCAATTGCTCATTTACTAAATGAGCAAGTTGCTCATATCCCTTTTACCCATATATATATATATATATATATATATATATATATAGTTATATTAAATATTGAAAAACATCTTCATTCCATTCCTCATCCTAATCTTCTAACTTTCCTAAAACAGCAAAGTGCACACCCAACCGGCCATTCCCTTTCGAAGTGATTGCTTTCTCCGAAGCCCCTCATTCAGCAAAGTCTAAACCTTCTCCTCCACCCTAATTCTCTCTCATCACCAAAAACTCTCACCTCTCCTCCAAATCTGAAAACCCTAACCCTAGCTCTTCTCTTCTCTTACCCCGATCCGAAACCCTATTCCGGTTTCGATCTCTCCTTCTATTACTTTCTCGATCCGATTTCTAATGGCCGAAAGAAAGCTCGATCTGGTCAACGATCACGTCCAAGGTATTCGATTCTCGCCTTTTTCCGTCTAATTCGAATTAGTTGTTTGATGCGAATTTATGCGGTTTAGGTTTTTTGTTGAATCTCAGGGTTTTTAGGGTTCAGATTGTTGGAAATTGGAAAGGATTGGTGATTTGGTTGGTTTGGATTGAGATTTGGGAGATTGACGATTGGATTGATAAGGGGAAGTGATTTGGGGATTTTTGATTTTGGAAGTTAGTGTGTTGGATCGGAATCTGGAAGTGGGTTAGTGTAGAAATTGGGGTTTTTGATTGATTTGAAGGTTTTTTTATCGAAGAACGGAGAATAATTAGGGTTTATTTTAGTCTTGTGGTATGCATTTTTGTGGGGATTTTTGTTAGTTGGAGATGGATCAGTTGCTCAGATATCTAGATTGTTGTTTGTAGCGTTTGTTTTTAGAATTCGTTCGATCTTGTAGTGTTTTTAAATAAAATTGTTGAGGTTTTATGCTTGCAAGTTTGAAATTTTCTTTCAGTTTGATGTTTTAAGTTTTTATATGAAATTGTTTGGTAATGGTTTTAAATAAGGATGAGAACATAATGGTAAAAAATTACTTTAGCCACGTTGTGGGAAGAAACAAGAACATGTTCACATTGTTGACTAGAAAGTATGTAAGAGTAATTTTCTCATTGCATATCGGTGATTATCACAACAGAGGTTGTGGATGATGTTTATTGTAGTCATTGAAGGGAGGTCCTCGTTTTCTACCTCCGGTTGGGCAAGACCAAAAACATGCTAAGGTAATATAATAGCTAATTACACCGGGTCAACATCCTATTTTTTACGCTATGGTAAGATTTGTTAAATATTCTGGAGTTCACGGGTTAAATATGAGGCATATTGTTTCTGTGCATCTTAACCATAACCATGAAACTTTGGCTGTTTTTGGGGGAAACACATTTGTTATTTTAGTGTAAATTTTGCTTCCCAGGTGTTTCCGCAGCTATGAATGAATTACGGTCCTGTGCTCCATTAAGCTTGAAACATTTTCTGGCTCAGGAGGTTGTGAAGGGGTTGCAGGCAGTTTCTGACTCGTTAATCAGATACAATGCAATGAGAGTGCTCCGAGGAAATGAGTCCACTCTCTTCCTTTCACTATGCCAAGCATTCATTGAGGTTATAAACGAGTTTCAAATTGGAACTTTATTATTTCATCTTAAAGATTTTGATGTCCTTTTGTTTGTCGCTTGCATGTGTTTGCATCAATATTCTTACCAAATCTTTTGTAGGTGGCATATCCATATTGTGCAAGTTGCTTTGGTCGTAGTTATCCAAATGGTGCTACTCTTATCATAGAATGTAAAAGCACTTTTGATGGTATCAGCCAACTGCTAACAATTGCCCCTGCAAGAGGGCTCAATAAAACTCTCATGGCCAATTCAGAGGCAAAAGAGACAAGAGAAAGTGTTGGTGAATTGGTGGTTGATAACGGAACAACCTCGGTTGATGATTCAGTGCTTGAGGATGCCACCACAAATCAAAGTGGCATAGAGAAATAGATTAGAATCTCATAGAAGCATATAGTCAAACAATATAAAAACTCAGTACACAGATCTTGGTTATCATAAAGAAATGAAAGATGGATGAAAGACGTGAGGAGGTTAACCTCGAGCACCTCCTTCCATTATATAGTAAACATATATAGATATAGATAATGACCTATGATAATCATGTTGATACTTCTGTATTTGAAATATTCGTTGCCTTTGTTACTGAGTTGGGATAATTTTCTATGCGTTGTAACTTAACAATTGATTACTCTACACAGGTGTATCCTCTGTACAAGGCATTTATTGAACCTAGGGATGGCAAGTGGGCCAGGTCAACTGCTGACCCGCCTGCTACCCGCACCTATAACCCGACCCGCGAAACGGCGGTTCGGGTTCGGGTCGAACCCGTGAACAGTAACGGATCGACCCGGGTCACCGAAATAGCGGATCTAACCCGCCCAACCCGGCCCGCGAACCCGGTTTAAAAATCCAACCCGCTTGCCCACCCGCGGGTCGGCCCACAGGTCGTGAACCATTAGACCCGAACGGGTCAAACGTTCGACCCGCCACGGGTCGACCGTTGACCCGCGGGTCCAACAGTTCACAAAACGTGCCCAACGGCACTGTTGAACAGAGAGCCGTTCTGAACGGCTCTAATGGCCTTTTTTTGGTTTTTTGGGGTTTTTTTTAGCCTATAAATATCCCCCAAAACCCCATCAAAAAATTTACAAAAATCTCTCTTACTCTCTCTACAATTATAACTCATTTCTAAGCAATTTGTGAACAATTGAAGTATTGAACAAGCAATTCTTGAAGGCATATACACGATCAAATTCCAATCGTATCGAAATCAAAATTCAACGTCTTCAACTCTTCAACTCCAAGTGATCAAGTCTTCAACTCTCCTTCAGGCTCTCCAAAACTCTTCAATTCCGGAATCGCTTATTTCTACTTCTACTTCTATTCTTATTTTTCACGGATTTTTTTATTTATGTGTATCCACGGTGAACGGTATCAAAATTTCATACCTCTCTTCTTATTTAATTTTTGTTGTAGTTATAATTTTTGTTGGTTTTTTGATCTTCTTTATCTCAACCCTCTTGTTTTCTAGATTTTTTTTATAACTCATCGCTCCAACATTGTATAGTTTTTTTTCACATACATTACTACATTATGTCTAGATCACGCGGTAGCGGTCGTAGCCAAAGTGGACAAGATTCCACCGGCACTTCCCGTAGGCCACCAATTGTCCCAATTAGTGAGCCCGGCGAAGAGTACCATGATCCTCCTATCCAACAATGGGGTACACACGATGAGGTTATACGAGACATACAATTAGAAGAAGAACAACAATAACAACCAACCGAAACATCACAACCCCGTAATGGTAGGAAAAGTAGAGGATAAAGTAGTGATTGACATAAATTTTACGATTTTATCCCGGACAAAGAAAATCCGGGTATATGTTTGAAAGTTTGTAAAACATGTTCTAAGGCATACAAATTCAAGAGGGGTGATGACACCGATACAATTAATAGACACATCCAACATAACCATAAAGACCTTCTTATTGACCTATCCGGCCAACAAAAAATCAACCCTAGAACCGGTCTAGTTGATAGCCACCCTTATGATCCCGATCTTGTTCGTCAGGAAATGACCCGATTAGTAATAAAGAAAGAGTTACCATTTTCCTATCCTGGGAGTAGGGACTTGGAAAATTTTAATCAAACGGCCTTACACCCTCATTTTAGAAGAATCCCGAAAAATACTTACAAATCGGATTGTTTTAAAGTGTACAATGAAATGAATGACGCTTTGATTGCAATTTTATGGAGTTTAACTTGTAGAGTTAGTTTAACTTCGGATTGTTGGACGAGTGTCAACAATATTCCAATTATGGAAATAACTTGTCATTGGATCGACAATGATTGGATTCTTCAAAAAAGAATCATATCACTTGCCGCGTTGCCCTATCCCCATAGTGACGCTGAAATAGCAAACCGTATTTTAGAAATTTGTGATGTTTTTCATATTCGCGATAAAATTATGTGTATTAGTTTTGATAATGCATCTAACAATAATCCAGCAATTACTACTTTAAAATCCGCATTAAACCCTCCATCTGACAATATTTTTCATATTTGATGTGCATGTCATATTTTAAATTTGTGTTCAAGATGCATTAAAAATAGCCGATCCATATATACTTAAAATTAGAAATTGTGTACATTTAATTGTATTAAGTCCCAGCATATTTCAAGAATGGAAAAATTGGTGTAGGATTTCAAATATACCTTTTAGAAGATTTCCAAAGGATGTTAAACACCGATGGAACTCTACTTTTGATTTACTACATGTTGTTACTGAATATAAAGCAGTTGTAAATGATTTTTGTATCGCAAAAAATATGCCAAATTTTGAAATAACTCCCACCGATTAGTTTTATGTCGAATCTTTGTTGAAATTTTTAGAACCTTTTAAAACCGCAACTTTAAAATTTTCAAAATCATATGAATCTACTTCTAGTAGCATTTTTATTTCAATAGTCACTATGATGCAAACATTTAACAAAATGTTAAATGATACTTTTGTTGGTGATATTGTAAAACTTGCATACAAAAAAAATTTGAAGTATTTTTATCCTCCTATGTTGATTTGTATTGCTACTGTTATGGATCCTCGTATCAAATTAGAAGGTACGAAGAGTTTGATTGAAATATTTTTGCATTACTTGGGAAAAATGTAGAAATAGAAATAGAAATTGATTGCGGTTCTTTCTTAGTTAAATTTGAATCTACATTAAATAACTTGTATAATTATTATGATAGATCTTTTGCTTCTAGTAGTACAACTTTTCTAGTTCGTTCTTCTTCTGGTAGTTCCAAAGGTAAGGGTAAGAGTAAATTTGATGATAGAACATTTAATTTACTTGCACAAATTCAATCCAAAAAACCTAGGACTAATCAACCAAATGAATTAAATTGGTATAACCAACAAGATTCTGAGTCTTCTTCTTTTTTTCTTCACTAGATATTTTACAATGGTGGAAAGACCATGAACACACTTACAGTATTCTTAAATATATGGCTAAAGATTTACTAACTCCTCCTATCTCTACAGTTGCTTCTGAAAGTGCATTTTCTTTAAGTGACAGGGTTCTAACTGATTGCAGGAATCGCTTGAAGCCCGACTCGTTAGAGATGCTCGTTTGCACAGAAGACTGACTGAAGGCTGAAGATAGGACACAAGGAAAAGCATTATCTATATCCACAAGTGGGAGCAACTCGCCGGAAGAACAGCAATAACAACAACAATAGCAACCAATATGAAGAATTCAATACGGCAATACCAACAACTGAACAAGCCAACAACAACAAATTGAAGGCCACCAACTTGAAGACAATTGTAAATAGTTAAAAAATTGTATTAGATCTTTACTTGCTATTTTAAATTATAAATATTGAAGTAAATTGAAATTGTATATAAGAAATATGTTTACAAAACAAATTTGCGAATTCTTTATTTCTTATTAGAAATTGTGAAACTTGTATAACTTGAAATCATATGAATAATATTTCAAATTTTTTTGGCAATTTCACTCTTACAATCTTATTATTATTATTACGATTTTTCCTGTTTATTATTTTTATTATTATTTTTTTAAGGTTTTTAAAAAAAAACCTATCTTAACGGGCCAGCCCGCGATCCGACCCGAACCGACCCGGATTGGACCCGAAAGGGTTCACAAGTTGGGCGGGTCGCCATTTCTACTTTTCGACCCGGCCCGAACCCGCCAAAGTCAACATCGAACCCGGGCGGGTTCGGCCCGACCCGGCCCGTTCAACCCAAATGCCAACCCTAATTGAACCAGATCCGCAGACTACACATAAGAATTACTAACAAGTTCAATCCATTCACGGGATTCCAGAATCCTACATACATTTTAAAGGTTAATGTCTCACTATAATAGTTTATTTGGGGATAGTAGAATCAGCAAAATGCTTGTTGATGAATTTATTATTGTCAATCTCTAGCACTAAGTGCTTTCTATTATTGTAGTCATCAAAGATCTTGATAGTGGACCAAATCAATGCTGTTCTTTCCTATGAACCTGCAGAGGTAAGTGTTATTTAATTTTCATATGATGAGAAAAGTCAGGTAAGTGTTATTTAATTTGTTACTCTAGATTTTGTATATATTCGTGAATTTTGTAGTTCAATTTTTATGCTAATCATTTGTGGGTGCTAGTAGTTTGATTGATTTATCTATGGCCTCGCAAGTAACTAAAGCTTTGATTTCCTTAACATGTATTGTATGGCTTTCAAAAATAAAACAACATCCAATAACCTTAGTCAAATGACATCATGAATTTACAAAATCTATGCAACCATAATTTACAAAATCCAACAAATAGTGCATATTTCTCATACAACATTATAACACCATGATTTTACAAATTCCTCCGTCTTGTTTTCAGTTTGTTTAGCTTTTTGTATATATTGAAGTCATCTAATTTTGGGCCTGCAACAAGAATGCAACAAGTGTTAAGAGTATAGAGTATTAGAAAGTAGTAAATGTTTGATATCCGAATTCATATCCGTTATCCGGTAGACCGTATCCGATTCGCATCCGTATCCGAAATTTGCGGATACGGATATTTTTTTTCTTCCAAGTCATATCCGTATCCGTATCCGAATCCGTCATTGGAATGCGGATACGGATATTGGTATAACCATTATCCGATCCGTATCCGATCCGAAAGCATCCCTAGTTACAGCTCATCTTAATAGGCTTGAGTGTGCCTATTATTTAGGGAAAATAGTTATCCTTTTCGTTATTAAAATCCACTATATATGATGGTGGACATGCAACTAATTTTGGTTAATTTATTCTCTCCTCTCATCCAATCCAGAAAAAAAAAACCTCGCTGGACTTTCTTTATCTCATTGTCCTTTTTCTTAAGGTTTATAAAAGTGCAATATTTACCTTCATCCAAACTAATTTGTACACCCATTTTATTTATCCAATATAATATGCATTATATTCTTAAATGAGCTAAGTGCGTGCATTGAAAGGGATCTTGCGATGATGTGCTGGTGATTGGAGGTTATTGGGCTGCTATGAGAGATTATCACCCATGTGAGTAAGCTGCCTCTTACCGTCTTGCCTTAACCCTAAGTCCAGTGAAATCGTTATTTCCTCGTGAGTTATATTATTTGCACTATTGAGTTTATTGATAGTTAGAATGTGTTATTCGCATGTTTATTAACATTTATGAATTGATTTTTATGCCAATTTTGTCTAACAAGCTTAACATCAACCCAACATTGAAATTTGGGTATGACCGATTTTTATGGTAAATACTTCCCTTTGACGCTCATAAATCACCCTTTCTTTTCACCCAACACATCAATAATTTCCATGTGCTCATGAAATCAAGAAACCAAGATTATGATTAGGGTTACGATTACGAGAATCGCAGTAAATTACCTGGGACCGTTTTCTTGAAAGGTTAGAGACGGCGGTGAGGACGCCCCAGATGCCCGCGTCGGAGCACTGAACGGGCTGATCGCAGAGCTTGCGGGCGACCTCGCGGATCTCCTCTTCGCGAATTTTGGTGGTGGGTTTCGGGTTGACGGAAGGGCTCGACGCCGACTTCTCGTCCTTCACCGCCGCTTCGCCGGCAGAGTCCACCGCCATTATTGAGTTCAGCTGCTTCCTTGAAGTGGGGGGCTAGGGCTCGAGGAGGGGGGGCGTTGGGTCGTAAATTTCGAGTCAAAAAAGAGTTTAGACTAATCAGAGTTTTGGATCCTTGCTAAGATTGGTCGTACTCGACCCATTGAATTTTAATTTTTTTTTTTTTTGGGAAAATGACCAATTTGCACCCAAAGTTACTCATAATATTCTGTACACATCTGAAAATACCCCAATTAGCATTGGTATCGGGTCGGGTCGGGTCGGGTCCTTCACTATCCGGACCCGATCCCCTACGGGTCCAAAAATTAGACCCGGACCCGGACTCGTGAGGACCGGGTCCGGGTCCTATTAAAATATTCCTACCCGTTCGGGTAAGAGCGGGAGTATGAGCGGTGAGAGGAAGTGGCGAGTGAAGTATTTAGAATAGAGGAGAGAAGAAAAAGGCATGAGTTTTGAGTTTGGAAAGGGAAAATTAAGAATTGAGGATGAAGGAGGAGAGGGATGAGGATAGAATATTTAATTTCATGTTGAATTTTGGATTTTTTTTAACGGGTCCGGGTCCGGGTCGGGTCTCTTTTTGAGCGGACCCGGACCCGGACCCGAAAGTACAACAGGTCCCATTTTAGGACCCGGACCCGGACCCTGATAGGCCGGGTCGGGTCCGAGTTTCGGGTAATTATACCAATGCTAACCCCAATGACACCCAAAGTTATCAAAATTGGACCTATAGGCACCCGCCGTTCAAATATCCGTTAAGTTAGTGGAATATTCGTGGTATATACCTCTTAACGGGTTCATACCTGTTAAGAAGAATGTGAAAAGACGAAAATGCCCCCACTCTCTTCATCTCTTCTTCTTCCTGGTTATTTCTTTCTCCCCTTTGTAAACCCTAATCACCCAATCTTAAAATTTCGAAATCCCAATTCGAAACCCTAAGTACTGTATATTTGCCATCTCTAATCTTCGACGCCTCGAACATCCTCAATATGTGCCTCTTTTTTGTGAGCACCGATGTCGATTACCCACCTGCATCCAATGTCGAAATCCCATTTGAATTTGAGGGTTGGAGTTTGGTTTCTGAAGTTGTGAATGGCATTTGACATTACGATATGAGAGGGAAGTTTTTGATTTTGAGTTGCAATTTTATCATACAATATTGTTTAATTAGTTGCAAATTATTTTGGATTCTTAGTAGGCAATGATGAGTCACACAAAATAGTCTTGTTTTTTCTTTTACTGATACTTAGTTACTTGTTCTTGATTGTGGATTGTAATCATACAATATTGATGATCCATAATATGGGTTGGGAATTTTAGAGGATTCTTTGTAGGCATGGGTGAACTGATCATATACTTCATCTTAGGCTTTTGCCTCAGCTGCTTCTCATATTTGCTGCTGCTCTTGGTTGCATTTGATTTTGTTGTTCTTGCTTGTGATTGCTGCTGTTACTGCTGAACTAGTTAGCAAAAGCATTAGGATAAAATGGTTAGGAATTAATACTTGTTGGGAATTCCAATCTTGGATTCTTTGATATTCTTGGGTGAACTGATGCTTTTGTTTAATCTGAGGGTTTTGCTGCTGCTGCTGCTTATGATATTAGTTGCTGCTTTTGGTTACTTTTGAACTGATATATTGTTGCTTATGATATTTGGTGTTGATGCTGAACTATTAAAAGTCTTTTTGCTTAACTAGTTGGCATGGCATTAGAAGGCAGCCATATTGAAACCATTTTTGTTTGTGGATGGAAATCATACAATGTTGAGTTGGGAATTAATCTCGTTGCTACTCATCTTGCTGTCTTTGAAGGCACGGGTGAACTGATGCCCCACATTTTTCTGATTTAGCTGTTGCTATTACTGCTTCTGATATTTGGTACTTTTCTTGGTTGCTTTTGAACTGATCTGTTGTTGCTTCTAATTATTGGTGTTACTGTTGAACTAGTTGGCATGGCATTAGAATGCAGCCCTAGTGAAACCATTTTTTGATTCATTTACTTTCTTGCCTGATGTTGATTGTGGATGGAAATCATACATTGTTGAGTTGGAAAATAATTGCTGCTTTTGATTGTGTTGTTGTTGTTTCTGATTTTTTGCTTTTGTTGCTTCTGATTTTTGGTGTTGCTGAACGAGTTGGCATGGCATTAGAATGCAGCCCTACTGAAACCATTTTTTATATATTTGATGAATTGATACTACTTTCATACACATATTTGATCTGTCCGTGCTGATAATTCTGTTCTGAGCCTGCTAGTAATTGTTTAATTTACTATTCAGCATCATGCACATACAGATTGATGAATATAGTGTCACGCCCCGCTTTCCAAAAATACGGAATACGAGCACATAACATTGGCCAAGCGAATGATTTTCATCATCCATAAGCTGTTTAGGAATCTTTACAACATATCACAATATAATCAGAGTCGGAAGCCAAAAAAATGAACCACATGCACATATGAACCAAAATACTAACAAGAATACTTGAAATAAAATATATTAATCTCAAATAGTCATGATCTGAATAACACAAATATCCTGGGTCATATTGCCCAAATACAAGATATATATCCAAGTAGCAGATACACTTATTCATGAATAACAGGAAAATAAATAAGGGTAGCAAGAGCTCCAGCAACTAATATCTCATATCGCCTATTCCATCTGGCAACTGATCTCCAAAATCTGCAATTCAACGAATGCAGGGAAGAGGGAAAGAGAAAACAAGGTACCCGTTAATTGCAAGTTACGGGCCACTTATAATGTAGGATACAAGCACATGGGGAAAACTAACTAATCACATGTCAAAACAATACAACTAGCATGGTAAGGTGAATAGGTACAAGTGGCATATATCAAATGTCAAGGGAACAAGTATCATGTAAACATGCATCAAGTGTCAAGTTTCAAGTCTCAAGTATCATGTAGTCCAGTATCAAGCAAGCATGTATCATGTTCAAGTATCATGTATCAAGTCTTACAGTTATTACTTTCTAGGTAGCACTTCATGCATCCATCCTTTTACTACATGGTTGCTACAGTCAATGCAATTTCGTTTAGATTTCGTAGGAGACCATACAGAGCAGTGTACTCGGGTATTCACAGAATCACAGAACTTGGTCGATAAACTTGATCGGTAACTTGATCGATAAACTTGATCAGTAACAGAATATTAACTTGATCGGTAAACTTGATCGGTAACATGTCATACAGGAAACACAAGTCTCCTTCCGAGTACACGTTTCTGCACTATCCACTAGTAGATCTTTTCCATTAAACCCTGGCTTAGTTATTTGTTATTATAATCAGGCATGCATGTATGTGTCGCAAAACAAAGCAAGAATAACAGGGTGTAAATATATATCAGGTTCAGGGTGCAAGATAAACAAGTATAGGTACAAGATAACACATAACAGGGTAAAACAACTAGTTTTCTAATTCAGGACAACAAGACGGTGTTGTACAAAAACAGTGATTCCCACTACTACAAACATCCAAATCTGGATCCGTCGAAGGATCTGGAAATTAGACTTCCACACGAATCCAGCGAGTATAAATAAGTCATATAGTAATTTACAACATCATAACTTAAAACAGGTCTGAATCCAAAAAAACATGTTCAGTCAGATTTCAGTAAAACAAATTCTCAGTCAGGAAAACCGTATCAAAACCTCTCAAATAAATTCAGGAAAAATCTGGGGTATTCCCCTATATGTCTATAATCAAAATATAAAGTTTCATAATATTCCAGTAAAATTTGTTTAGTCATCAAAAATAAGAACACATCAAGAAACGGAGCTCTGGCAAATCTGGAATTCCCAACACTGCTATACGAAAACTGAAGTATCTCGCAAGCCGTGAAACGAAATCCAAATCTGCTAAAGGAAGATGAAACTAGATAAAATAAACTAACTTTCATATTTCACAAATATTTTTCATTCAGTAAAAGGAATCAGAGTGAAAATACGATTCTTTACAGGACAGCGAGTATAATACAGCAAGTACAGTTTTCATAGACGAGCATGAAACAACATCTAAAACTCATCAATAAAATTCACCAAAATTCTGGGTAATCCCTAACTAGATAAAGAAACACCGACCAAAGTTTTGGATCAAAATAATATGTGTAGCATAGATATTTAAAAAGATTTAGCCATCAAAATCATCGAAAAACAAAATCTGAAAAAGATCGACACCTCTGTAGTAAAATAGTCATAACTCACTCATACGAAAACGAAATTGAGCAAGGTTAGAGAGGTTTGAAAATAGACGAAATTCTCTAAAACCCATGTTTTATACCGAAATTAAGTTACTGACTTCAAGACAGTCCAAAACAGCAAACAGGACAGATCAGCGACAAAATACAGATTTTTCCCTTTAACGACAACTCAACATATATCATACAAAACTTGTTCAAAACACAACCAAACATGAAATCGAGTCTACCAAGTGTCCAAACATCATGAATTAGGATATCTAGCAAGTTCACACCAAATATATCACATGGGTTTCAACCAAATCACGAATTCTCACAAAAGTCTCACATACATGATCAAAATCAAGAACGGGTAAAACCTAAGTTAGTTCATATCCATATTGTGTCGTGAGTCATCTATGGTCAACTTTTCACAATAGAGACAAAACCCATCAAGAATAACACAAACAAAAATCGTCTTTAGACCCAACTACACTATAGGTGGTATTTTTGACTTGTATCAAACAAATGAATTGGAGCACAAGTTACTTGCCTTAATCGAAGATGAAGAACGACGAAAATCAAAAGTAACGGGAATGGATTTCCGACAACGAGCAAAACCCACGAACGAATGAATCCAAGCAAACTTGAGCGAAAATCTCCATACGAACAATTCCACTAAAAGAGAGATGATCCAAGAGGGATGATGACAATAGTGGCTTGCAGCCACAAGAGAACACCAAGGAAGAGAGACTAGGGATGAGAGATATATATATAAGGGGATTAGGGTTAATGGGTAATTGGGTTGTGGGTAATTAGGAGTAGTAGTAGGATTTATTTAATGGGTATGGATAATGATTAATTTCATAGGATAACAAATAGGATTTAAATAAATGATCAAATCGAATAGATAAAGTAATAAATAAAAGTAGGATTATATATCAAAATATATATTGATCTACAAGATAGAAATTATTTGAAATACTACAAATACAAATAACAATAGAAATAGATTTTTAAATCAACAATCAAGAGTAAACGATAAAATAACACGAATAACAAAAATAACAATAATCATAAAAAATCATAAACATAAAAATAATAATCCAAAGCATAATAAAAATATTTGTATTATAAAAAAATATCATTGGGAATTAGTTATAAATAAACTATTGATTAAAAACAGGTTTTAACAGAAGATCTAACAACACATTTTAATAAAGAATTTGAAAGCAGATTAATTTACAAAAATTTTAAATATAGAAAAATACACATAAAATACGGGTTTGGGGAAACTAGGGTTACATATAGTTGCTGAACTCCTGTTTTTTTTTTTGTGGTTGGCAGGAGACAAAGAAAGTTTGGGTTTTTTTTTGCTGTGGTTGGCAGAAGACGAAGAAAAAGAAGAAGCAGCAGTACCAACTGAAGAGTACTGAAATTGAAGAAGTAGATGAATCTGAAGAAGTAGAATAAGGAAAACTAATGTGTAATGTAATTTGATTTTTTTTTTCCATTTAATTTTGGTTTATTAACAGAGAACTTGGAAGTTGTTCATAATGTAATTGTTCTTTACAATTCAATAAAAAAAGAAGTTTTGGAATTGTATCAAGTATTGTTGTCTTTTTTGTCGAATCATTTTTTTTCCGAACTTGTTCATACAGCAATTAAGTGTATCTAGCAAAGCAATACTATTATAGAATTTTTCATACATAATGAAAAAAAATTCTCAACTTATAAAACATACACAGTTCACATCATAATAAATAGACAGTTCAACTAATGATAGACATACACTAGTACATTTCTTCTGATCATACACATAAATGCGCAAGTAATTTTTTCTACACATTTCAACTGATACATAGTGATAAACATACATTTTAACTGATCATATACAGGCATTTCATACACATAATAAACATACACAGATCATATAGATAGACATTTCACATCATACATAGAAATGTGATCATATAATTAAAAGTGTGACATACACTAGAAATTTTTTGTATATATTTCAAATGATACATACATAGTCAAAAGAATACATTTGAATTGATCGTACATACACATTTCATACACATCATACAGATAGACATTTGATATCATACACATTCAAATTTCATACAAATCATATACATACACTTTACTGCTACTGCTGGTGCTTGTTTTAGCTGCTTTTGCTGCTTCTCATATTTGTTGCCACTGATCAGCTAGTGGGGACAATGATCTATTGTTGCTTCGGATTTAGCTATTGCTGTTGGTGCTGCTGCTTCTTGGATTCGATGATATTACTCATTTTGATGAACCGATACTACTATTGCTGTTCCTACTGGTTTCTTCTGATTTAGCCATTGTTGTAGCTGCTGCTGTTTCTTGGAAATGAATGATATTACTCCTTTTCATTAATGTTGCTACTATTGCAGTTGCTGCTAGTTGCTTCTGATATTATTGCTGTTGCTGCTGCTGCTTCTATGATTTTTTTTGTTTTGTTTTTGTTTGTTTGCTCTTGAATCCTTTTGCATTCTGACAAGTGTATCACTGCTTTTGACTTTTAGAATTGTGTGTCAAAAGTAAGTACCTATTATTGATGGGAAAGATGCAGTAATGAAGACTCCCAAATTCATCAAGGAGTGTCTTATTCAACAGTAAGTTGCTGCTGTTGTTTTTGTTTTTTTTGCTGATGTTGTATCTGAATTTTGAGAAGTGTATCCTTGCTTTTGACTTTTAGATTTGTGTATCTTCTTCATTGTCTAGTCTACTTGTTGCTGTAAATACCCAATTCAATGGGTGTCTTCTTCATCATGTTTCTATTGAACATGATAGCAAAAAAGAAAAGAAAAAAGATGAAGAAAGGAAAGAAAAAGAAGCTGAAATGTGAGTTTTTTGGGAGAATATACCCAGTTCAATTCAATGAGTGTCTCCTTGCTGCTATAAATACCAAATTCAAAGAATGTCTTCTTCATCATTCTTCATCATGTTTTTGGGAGAATATGAAGAAAAAAAAGGAAATTAGAAAGAAGATGAAGATGAAGAAAAAAAAAGAAGAAAGAAGATGAGGGAGACAGATGACGGTCTATGTTAGTATACAAGTACATACTGGGTTTCCCTCAATGGGTAGGAAAGAGTACTGGCTCTGACTATTTTCTTTTTTAAGTTCTTTTTTTTGGAATTTTTTTTTTATAATGTAGAAGTAGCTATTCTCCTCCCTTCATACACATTCTTTCACCACCATTACACAGAGTGCAGTAATTCTCTAGTTTCGGAGGACAGAGTAGTAGTGGGTGTCACAATGTATTCATGTTACTTTTCAACTTCTTGGCATGCACACCTCACGATCATGCAACAAATAGCATGAATATGAGGAGTGCGTGTCAAGAAGTTGTTAAGTACTTTGAATATACTGTTACACCCGCTACTTCTCCATCCTCCGAACCAGAGAATTGCTGCCTCTATGTAATGGTGGTGAGCGAAAGCGTATGCAGGGGGGATAACTGCTACTTATGCATTCAAAAAGAGACAGAGTCAATAGTCCTTCCTACCCGTTGAGAAGAAACCCAGCATGTACTTATATACTAAATTAATTGCAAAACTTACTCAAGTCTACTCGAAGTGTCAAAAATGTGTTTGTAATAGAAATTAACTTTAGTTATGTATGCATTGTATGTATGTTCAATTTAAATGTATTTGCCAGTTTCTAATGAATCAAGTACAAAGCTAGTATAATGTGTTCAATCTATATTTCAATTTCAATCCCAAATTCCAATACCAAAAGTTAATTGCCCAAATTCCAAATTTCTAACTCGGAACCCCTCTAAAAAATCACAAATTCCTAATTCGGAATCGGAAATACAATCCCAAATTTCTATTTGCAACAAATCGGAATCCTAACTCAACCCTAATAACAATCCCAAATTCAATCCTAAATTGAAGGAAATATACTACAACCATCAAGAATAATCAACAATCAAGAGTAGTTCTACAATTAAAACCCAAATTAATCTACAAATAATCCATAAAGACTAAGAGACAAGTTCATCAAATGCAAAGATGAGAGATTCCTCACCTTTTGATGCATCTGCTGCTTATGCACCACCACCTACCACCTGCCGCGCCGCCACCGCCTTCTGCGTCACGCACCGCTGGCCCCGTCCAACGCCACGTTCCCCTGCCCCATGCTTCATCTGATTTCGAAAGAGAGGAGAAGAAGACAGCATAGATAGCATAGAAAAATAAGAAGGTAAGGGTAAAAAAGTAAATTCACGCTATATCTGTTAATAACTTAACGGAATTGAACAGCGGGTGCCTATAGGTCCAATTTTCAAAACCTTGGGTGTTATTAGGGTATTACTGTAACTTCAGGTGTGTATAGGATATTATTGCTAACTTTGGGTGTCAATAGGTCATTCTCCCTTTTTTTTAATGCCATTTTTCAAAACTATTTGCAGAAATATGACACTTTTCAAACTAATTATGCTTGGGAACTCAACAACTAGACTCGTCGTACCCAATGATGAGTTTAGTTATTTTGTGCTCGCTGTTGAGACACAACGAGTGTAGTTCAATTTTTTTAGAACGGCGAGTTTAGTTCAAATTTTTTCAAAAAAGACTCGTCGTTGCCAATAGCGAGGTCTTCAAACCAAATTCCAATCTAGATTCGAAATCCAACTCCCAAATCCAAAATCTAAATACAAGTCAAAATCCAAATCCCGCTCCCAAATCCTAATCCAAATCCAAGTCCACATCCAAATCCCAAATCCAAATACAAGTCTAAATCCAAATCTTGCTCACAAATCCAAATCCAAATCTCAATCCAAATCCAAAATCCTAAATCACAAATCCAAATCCCAAATCCCAAATCCAAATCCAAATCCAACATCCACTTAATCCCAAATTCAATTCCAAATCTCTTTCACAAACATGAAACCCATCTTCCAAACCCACACCCAAGCCCAAAATTAAAAATTAAAAAGTTAAAAATTAAAAAAAATAAAAAGTTAAAAAAAATTAAATTAAAATATTTTAAAAATTAAAAAAAAATAATTTTAAAATTTAAAATTTAAATAAAAATAAAAATTTAAGCATTATATTTTTGTAACTCCTTGAGCCCGCTCAGCTGCATACACGCCTAATCGCGTCTACACGCTCTATAAACTCTAATCACGACCCCACCACAGGGCACTGCCTCACCTAAAGTGTTATACCTTAGTAGGTGCTCTTGGATCCTTGTCAATCTAATATATAATTGCTCATACCCACTTCCCAACCAATATAGGACTATGTATATCTAGGGGTATTACAATCACCACTCCTTTGGACTTAGCGTCTTCGCTAAGCTGTGGACCCGCATCCAATCCAGGACCTCTCTTCTAACCGATGTGATCCACATGAATGTCACTACCCTGAACCTGCCATCATACTACCCTGGTCTTATCGCCAGTGAACTGTCCCTATCCCTATCAGTATGTACATCCACAGTTGCACGACCATCGGTGTCGAAAGTCAGCTCTAATGCCGTCTGTAATGCCCTGGGCCCGCTCATTTGCGTACACGCCTAAACGCATCTACACGCCCTACAGAACCTAACCACGGTACCACCACAGGGCACAACCTCACCAAAAATGTATAGCTTAGTAGGTGTTCTAAGATCCTTGGCAATCTAATATATAATAACTCATACCGGACTATCCAACTAATATGAGACTATGTATATCTAGGGGTATTACATAACTACTTAATGATATAATTGATAAGTGTTCATTTGTCAAATGTTCTTCGTGTCGAGATAATTAAATTTTATTATTATGTTTTAAAATTATCTTTTAAATAGTGATTGAAGATAACTAGTATTATTTATTTTTCTAAATTAACTATTTTTTATTTATTTTTCTAAATTAACTATTTTGTTTACGAGGTTTTTTTTCCCTTTCAATAAATCAAGAAAATTTTCTTTTAAATTCTAAGTTTGTTAGAGAATTTCTCAAAATATCATCAAGTTTGAAAAATAAACTTAAATATGAGATTATTTTCTTCATAAAGTATCACTAATCTTTTAATAAAATCCTTGATTAATTTCCACAATTGGTGAATTTTTTTAAAAAAACTACCTAGAATAAAACTAACCAAAACTACTAGGTTAATAGAGAGAGATTGGAAGAAAAGATGAATGATATTATTGGGCACTAAAGGCCAGTATAGAATTTTTTTTAATACGCCACTTTTCGAAACTATCTGTAGAAAGAGGATAGTTGTCAAAGTATTTGCGTTCGTGGACTCAACAACTAAACCCGTTGTTCCCAACGACGTGTTTAGTTGTTTCATGCTCGCCGTTAGGACGCGGCGAGTTTAGTGTTATTTTTTTGATAAATTCGTTGTTCCCAATGGCGAGTTCAGTTCAAAATTTTCAATAAGACTCATTGTTCCCAACGACAGGCAAATTTATACTAGACTCGTGATTGGGAATAATGAGTTTAATTCAAAATTTTCATCGCCGTCGTGCACAACGGCGATGAAATTTATACTAGACGCGCTGTTGGGAACGACGAGGATGTAGGAAACTTCACAGAGAGAGAAACATTCCGTTGGACTTAGTGAATTTTCGGGAAAAAAAACTCCATATAATTTAAAAAAAAACTAAACTCCTCATTCCCAGCAACGAGTTTAGTGTAAATGTCTTCACCATTGGGAATGACGAGTCTTCATTGAAAATTTTGAACTAAAATCGTTGTTCCCAATACTGAGTCTAGTATAAATGTCCTCGTCGTTGGGAACGGCGAGTCTTCATTGAAAATTTTGAACTAAACTCGCCGTTGGGAATAGCGAGTTTCTCAAAAAAATAGCATTAAACTCGTCGTATCCCAATGGCGTGCAGGAAACAACTAAACTCGCCGTTGGGAATGACAAGTTTAGTTGTTGAGTCCACAAATACAAATACTTTGGCAACTGTCCTATAAGTGCAAATAGTTTCAAAAAATGGCATATATAAAAAAATTCGCTAGTATATATAGGATACAAAAAATTATCTCAGCAGTACATCTCTAATAATATATCTAACACCCCCTTTCAAACTCATGGTGGATCTACAAGTGTGAGTTTTTCCACAAAATATCGGAATCTCTGGACAGTAAGGGATTTCATGAAGAAGTCTGATGTCTGCTATAAAGAAGTCAAAGAAAGAAGTGAAATGGTTCCTGCCTCAAAGCGCTCACGTACATAGTGGCATATGTGCTTTGTCCACTCATGAAAGACCGGGTTGCTTGCAATGTACAAAACACTCGGATTGTCATAGTGAAGAGGAGTGGCTCCTGTAAGAATGACACTCATATATGATAATAGCCGCCGAACATGAACAATTTCTCTAGTAGTAGCTGTCATCGCTCTGTACTCAGCCTCTATGGAAGAACATGAAACAACTGCATGTTTCTTGCTTCACCATGAGATTAGTGAATCACCAAGAAAGAGATAGAAACCTGTGGTAGACTATCTGGTAGTAGGATCTCCTGCCCAATCTGAATCAGAATATGCCTTAAGCTCCAATCTATATATTGAATGCAGGAATAAAGAGAGAGTGATAGTGCCCTGAAGATTTAAGGATCCAAAGAAGAGCACTATAGTGAGCTGGTCGATGAGCGGGAACAAACTGGCTGACAATACTGACTGCATGAGCGATA
>CM030361.1:253738526-253774481 GCA_017893485.1 Hemerocallis citrina
GAGTATGTGATCCAAAGTTCTAGTTGGCTAGAGCTTTTGTTATCTTCATTTATTTCCTGTTGCTCATTTTGAACATTGTATCTGTTACTTGTATTCTTTGTGTTTGGCCAATGTGACCTAGGATATTTGTTTTGCTCAGATCATGACTATTTGAGATTAATATATATTTTATTTCAAGTATTCTTTTTTGTATTTGGTTCATATGTGCATGTGGTTGACTTTTCTGGCTTTCGACTCTGATTATTTTGTGAGATATTGTAAAGATTCCTGAACAACTTATGGATGATGAAAATCATTCGTTGGGCCAATGTTACGTGCTCGTATTCCGTATTTTTGGGAAGCGGGGCGTGGCATCTATGCTTCACTGTGTTTCTGTCATCACTTGCAAAAATCATACAAAATCGAATACTTGTCGAAATCAGGATTTATTGATCATTCTAGAAAGGTCTATGTGTCTACTAATCATTCCTAGTTATGAGGCTCTTCAGATAAGGTCGTTTAGACACTCTTACGGGTCCATCTTTAACAAGTATATAGACTTCTAGAACAACATATCAGATCAACAAAGTCATGGGATAAAATCTATTTAAAATATCATATGGTGTCAGATCATCATGAAATTTTATAATCTAGTTCCTGACACATTACGTGACAACACTGCCAATAATAAAGTGATTCTACCAAGTAGATTTCCAATTCTGTCCTTTTGAGTATCATCCATAAATAAGGCAGTAATAACAGTAGTTCTGTTTACTAAAATCTCTAGTTCAGTTTGCATGATTTTATTGACAAGGCTACAGTGGTCCAAATCTCATGAATTTTGAAACATAGGTCTTAGATACATCCAAAAATGACATACTAAAATTTTAGATCATTCCCATAAGCATGCAGTGAGATACAAGTCATTCTTTCAACAATAGTAACAATAAAAACTGCTTCTTTCTATTCTGACCAGCATGCAAGTTCGTAATTTATTTTAATAGCAGGAAAAATCACTCAAATCTGTAAAACTTACTGAAGGTGTACGAAAACTATATGATCATCCTCTAAATATTTCAGATCAAAATTCCAAGTGGTGTTCATGCATTGAGCTACGGACTGACAACAAAAATTTAGTCTTTTTCACAGGATTATCTGTTTTGGACTACTTAACACAAAACGGGTTGTTTAAGTTCATTCCAAGGGCATGCATGTCATTTTTTCAGTCATCAAACACCATTCAACCATCTAAAAACAAAACAACAGATTGGAAACACCCACCTTTGCTAGTAGCTTGTTCTCTATCTAGCTCTTTACTTGTTGGTCCTCCTTCTTGACTCCTCTAGAGCTCCTTGCTTCTCCTCTTTGCTTTGGCTCCTTGTTCTCCTTCTCCTTGGCTTCTCTTGCTCCAAATCAGTAGCTAAGTGTGTAAAGAGTGGAGTTTGGAGGTGTAGAAAGGTATAGGAGTTGTAAAAGAGAGTGGAGAAGAGGTGGGGTTTTAAAAACACAAGAGAAGAGGGGGGATTAAGTGTTGGCCGAATTTTCATGGGAATGGGGAAGAGAATAACATCCCATCATGTAAGAGATTGGGTTGTTTAGGAGGTGATGTGACAAAGGTATCATGATGTCTTTATTCAAACATCAAGAAACCCTAACCCTAGTTCTTATTTCCCTCCTTCTTTCCCTCCAATCTTGGCCAGCCATACCATGGTCTTGTCCCATTTTGATTTGTTCAAGTGTAGCGTAGCTCATTTGTTTCATTTTGGCTTCACAAGTCCAACTCAAAAAGACATCCATATATGCATATATATATACATACATTCATATGCATAGTTGTAGGTTATTAGTAAGAAAAATAATTTCTTTAACCAAAAATATAACTTTATAGCTAGTAGAATCTAGTTCGTTTACAAGACGCATTCATCAAAAATTGAGGTTGTTACAGTTACATTCAACATTCAACTCCGTCCTAGAGTTGCCTCTACTCACTTTGTAACACCCCAAAAAAAAAATTCATCTGTTACTTATCTACACCATGCCTTACTTAGAAAAATACTCATATATTTTTAAAAATTTGGCAGAGTTTCCCCTAAAGTATTAGCCCTTTCGCAGCAATTTCTTACTGAATTCTGCAAACAATTACAAAAATCATGGTAACAGTAACATTTATCAATCCTCCCCATGCCAAGTCATTCAACATCATACAGGCAATAATAAATACGGCTGTGGGGGCATAATTCATCATAATCTGCAAGATACAATTTAAAAACCAAAAATTCTTTTGAAAACATATATGATTTTTAGAAAGACTTTTAGAAAAACCTTTCAAAAACCAACCACAGAACCCAGTGATGTTGAATATTTGTAAGTGTACAAAATCGCAACAAGTAATATAGTTAGTGAATAAAGTGTCGAACCCACAGAGACTAGATATTTTACTGAGTACCGATATTACTAGATTAGCTACTATTTGGAAGATTGAAATTTAATAAATAAAGAAAACAATTTTAAAAAAAATCTAACTAACTAAATTAATGGAGAGGGAGCGAAGTCTGAAAATTGTAATTTGTTAATGGCAAAAATTATTTCTAGGGCTTTTGACTTCACCTAGTTCATCCCACACAATTTATAATTCCTAAAAATATTATTTTTCCAAGTTGTAGACCGAAATCCCCAAATTATTCAATGCTATCTCTCGAACAACACCAAAAATATCTCCAACTAACAGTTTGTCACATCTCTATGCAAATTTAATTAATCAAAGACTCATTAAGTTCTGTGGATTTCTTAACGGTCACATCAATCGCGGTAAATTATCTCTAATTTCGCTCAATCAATGGTGTTCAATTTTCATTGTTCTAAATCACAAATTACCTCTTGGTCTCTCCATGATCCAATAATCAAACAAAAATTGGCCAAATAATTGTAAGCATTAAGCACAAAAATTAAACACACAACCACGGAGAAATAGAAAAAAATATGGAATTAAAAACCGTGTCCTCAAAACTAGGCTACATCTAAACACTAGAAAAACAAATTTAGTTCATAATAAAATTGTAATTAACAAATTTGTTCAAGGATTGCATAATAAAAATTAGAGAGAAAAAAATAAATACAAAAATAGACTGTTTTGTAATTAAAAATTGCAAACCGAACGGTCTTGAAAATTGTGCCCAAACAATCAGCGTAATCTTCTCTATTTCTGTCTTGGAGTCGTCTCGGAGAATGCGCCAGAGCCACATCAGAGGAGAAAAACCGAAAGAGAAAAAGGGAGACGCGTTGCTGCAGTGAATGCGTCGCTGTCGATGAACAGTACGCGTCTTTCTCTCTCTCTGTTCTCTTTTCTTTTCTCTTTTTCTCTCTCTTTCTTTTTTCTTGTTATCTGTGCTTTTGTTTCCGTTTTTTGCTGGCTTCCTTGTTCACGCCAACTCCCACTCCCCAATCTTCTTTCAATTAACCTGCCAATTATATAGGAAGTAGTAATCATTAGTTTAAATGGTAGGTTTAGTTTATTAGATAGGTTTAAGTTTTAATTAATCAATTCAATTTAGATAAAGATTAATCTTTTAATTTAATTAACCAATTTTTATCTCTTTCCTCGTCTATCCGTCCGTACCGTACTCTTAAAATTATATAAAATGATAATAATATTTTGTATTGACTTTCTCGAGGACCAAATTGTAGAATTTAACATTCAACAAATAGTTTCACAAATAATTACTTTTTACGTCAAAAATCTTATTTCTTCAAAAATAATTAATTAATTTAAATCTTATAGAAATAAGACAAATTATAAATAATATAAATGAAAACAAGCAATTTTAATGGGTAAATGAGTACAAATATTTATATAAAAATTAGACACATCAAATACCCCCAAACTTAAGATTTTGCTTGTCCTCAAGCAAAAAGTAAAATCAATAATAGGGGAATAATAATCAATAATAACTCAACCCTTCACACTAAGAGTTCTTATCATGTAAGCATCAAAATTGCAATTAAAAATATAAACAATTGCAAATAAAGTAAAATCTAGCATACCCACTTTCTCCAGTGCAATTATCTATTCATAACTCCAAACCCAATCATATTTGTCATGCAGTTAATGTAATTATAGTATGTAACTACCCAATCTGTGATTATCCCTTCTAACTACTACAAACCGAGTAGCAAATTAGAGTTTTTTTTTTTTTTTTTTTTTTGTTTTGTTTTTTTAGTCTCTTCTCTAAGTTGTCACTTGCCTTTTGACGCGAATGCAAAACATTTGTGATGAATTCACCCGATTACTCAACAAGTCACAAACTTAAAGTGCTTTGTATACTCATATTTCATGTTGCCGTTTTACGTAAAAGTAAACATTGGTGATGAATACCCCTAGTTACTAAGCAACTCAAAACATTGGAGTAGATTGACTTTATTAATAAATATGTATATTTATTTATTTTTCATTATTACTCTATTTACTTAAACTCTGTTTAGGACTAGATCAAAGGGGATAATCACAAGAAAAAGCATCACATTTGTCTTTTATGTATAATCGCATGACTCATACAATTTTGTAAGGAATTGTGAAACTCAACAATCCTAAAATAAATAAGTATACTTACTCTTGCTTTATAAGCAATTGTCTATCTAAAAAAATTATTTCAATGCTTATCATAATAAAGAACTCAAAAGTGTAATGGTAAGCCTAATTGAAATCATAATAAATTTTTGTTTTTTCTTTTCTAAAAAAATTAATAAATTTGTAAACCTTACCCCCAAACTTGAATATCACATTTTCCTCAATGGGAAAGAAAAAAAGAAAAACAAAAAGAATACAAAAATTTCAGAATTTCTCCCCTGATTCGTCTTGAAAATTCTGCGCGCGCGGCGTGCACTATTTTCGCAATATCTGGAGCTGTAGATGTCCAAATGGGCTGATTTTTTTTTTGCTGGAAAGCTAAGACGATAGGATACAATCGCTATTTGAATCAGTTTTCCAGATTCTGACTGCATATTGCTCAAAAATAGCCATCAATGAAGGTGTACAAAACAGCTCCCCCAGGCGACTTCAAAATTATGCAATCCTACAAAATAAAATCAAAAATTAAAAATAAAAATAAACTAAAAGAAAAATCTAACCTAAATGCAGTAAAAGAAAAACATGGGTTGCCTCCCAAGAAGCGCTAAGTTTTAAGTTTTCAGCCAGACATGGGGGTGAGATGGTTATGTAACGCCAAGATCCAACAACATTAGCACATCTTTTCTAATTTTTCTCTTCAGATGTGGATCAGGTTCAAGCTCAAGTTTGAGGCGTTTCCTTCGTGATGATGATGTCTTTGATTCCCCCGCCTCTTTTAATTTTTTCTGTAAAAATAAATAAATAGAGGGTGCAGCATCCAAATACATAACATTTTCAAAAATATTTTCTTTTTCAGTTTCAAATGTTGCTGCATTTGTTGGACATACTTCGATTAGCAACTTTTCAATTTCGACCTTATGTTTCTCGCCCACAATTATATCAATTTTACTTACTTGGAAACATGACTGTTCTTCAGGAGAAAACTTTATGGAATTAAAATCATCATACGTTACTTGCTCGTGCTGAATTTGTTCCTCCATAATTTGTTCGATCTCACTTTGCTTTTCAACCACATTCTGTTCGCCATTTTCTTCTTGTGGTTGCTCAATTGTCCTCCCACTGCTTAGTGTTATTGCTTTGACATCCTCCGTGGGGTTGACAACTGTGTTGCTTGGTAATATTTCTGCAGTTCTTTCATTTAAAATATTTAAAATTTGATCAATTTGTACCTCAAGATTGTGAATGGAAACCGAAGTTGAATTTGCAACATTTTGAATCGCCACATCTGTCTTTTGTATGTATTGCATGAACACCTCTTCTAATGTCGGCTTCTTTTCTTGCTGTGGAAAATTTTGAGGTGGTATAACTGCTCCTTGATTGTTGTTCCAAAAAAAATTGGGGGTGTTTCTCCATTCTTGATTGTATGTGTTTGCATAATGATTCTTTTGCATTTGAAAATTTGACACAAAATTTTCATGTTCGGCATTTGATGGAGCAAAAGGGTTCCCCACTTGGCAATCTATACTTGAATGGTTTCCTGCACAAAGATTACAAATGATATTAGATTGGATAGAATTAAAATTTGTATTTTCTACTTCTTTATATAAAATATCATTTTTTGCATTTAAAGTAGAAAAATGATCAAGTTCAAAAATTCCAGCCACTTTTCTTGGCATTGCTCTCTCTGAAGACCACTGGTAATCATTTGATGTCATCTCCTCTAAAATCTCATATGCTGCTTCGTAAGTTTTGTTCATAAGTGCACCACCAGCTGCTGCGTCAACCATAGATCTATGTATAACTCCCAAACCATTATAGAATGTTTGCATTTGCAGCCATTTCGGTAGTTCATGATTAGGACACTTTCTCAATAACTCTTTAAACCTTTCCCATGCATCATACAAAGACTCGGTCTCAAATTGAGTAAATGTGCAAATATCATTTCTTAGCTTTGCGGTCTTTGCTGGTGGAAAATACTTGGCTAGAAACTTTTGTTCAAGTCCCTCCCAAGTAGTAATACTACCGGGTGGTAGTTAATGTCGCCAAGCCTTCGCCTTATCTCGTAGGGAAAAAGAAAAGAGTCTCAGTCTAATTGCATCGTCTGATACACCGTGGGGCTTGAAAGTGTCACAAATTTCTAGAAAGTTGCAATGTGAGCATAAGGATCCTCGTGCGGTAATCCCCAAAATTGAACAGTCTATTGAATCAATAGAATCATCTCCGGTTCAATCTCAAAATCGTCAACTTCAATAACCGGCTTCTTTATGCTTGATTCATAAATCGAGGGCATAACATAGTCTCTCAAAGGCCTGTTTTCGTCGTTTGCCATGATAATTTCCTTATATGTCCTGAAATGTTAGTATTAAAAAAAGAAAAACTACAAAAATAAAATAAGAAAAATAAATGAAAGTAAAAATAAGTCAAAAGAGGTAAAATAATAATAAAATGCAAAAAAAATCCAAACTAGTAATAATCTAGCAATTTTCAATATCAATAAAAGAATAACTAGTCCCCGGCAGCGGCGCCAAAAACTTGATGTTGAATATTTGTAAGTGTACAAAATCGCAACAAGTAATATAGTTAGTGATTAAAGTGTCGAACCCACAGAGACTAGATATTTTACTGAGTACGGATATTACTAGATTAGCTACTATTTGGAAGATCGAAATTTAATAAATAAAGAAAACAATTTTTAAAAAAATCTAACTAACTAAATTAATGGAGAGGGAGCGGAGTCTGAAAATTGTAATTTGTTAATGGCAAAAATTATTTCTAGGGCTTTTGACTTCACCTAGTTCATCCCACACAATTTATAATTCCTAAAAATATTATTTTTCCAAGTTGTAGACCGAAATCCCCAAATTATTCAATGCTTTCTCTCGAACAACACCAAAAATATCTCCAACTAACAGTTTGTCACATCTCTATGCAAATTTAATTAATCAAAGACTCATTAAGTTTTGTGGATTTCTTAACGGTCACATCAATCGCGGTAAATTATCTCTAATTTCGCTCAATCAATGGTGTTCAATTTTCATTGTTCTAAATCACAAATTACCTCTCGGTCTCTCCATGATCCAATAATCAAACAAAAATTGGCCAAATAATTGTAAGCATTAAGCACAAAAATTAAACACACAACCACGGAGAAATAGAAAAAAATATGGAATTAAAAACCGTGTCCTCAAAACTAGGCTACATCTAAACCCTAGAAAAACAAATTTAGTTCATAATAAAATTGTAATTAACAAATTTGTTCAAGGATTGCATAATAAAAATTAGAGAGAAAAAAAAAAGATACAAAAATAGACTGTTTTGTAATTAAAAATTGCAAACCCAAACAATAAGCGTAATCTTCTCTATTTCTGTCTTGGAGTCGTCTCGGAGAATGCGCCAGAGCCACATCAGAGGAGAAAAACCGAAAGAGAAAAAGGGAGACGCGTTGCTGCAGTGAATGCGTCGCTGTCGATGAATAGTACGCGTCTTTCTCTCTCTCTGTTCTCTTTTCTTTTCTCTTTTTCTCTCTCTTTCTTCTTTCTTGTTATCTGTGCTTTTGTTTCCGTTTTTTGCTGGCTTCCTTGTTCACGCCAACTCCCACTCTCCAATCTTCTTTCAATTAACCTGCCAATTATATAGGAAGTAGTAATCATTAGTTTAAATGGTAGGTTTAGTTTATTAGATAGGTTTAAGTTTTAATTAATTAATTCAATTTAGATAAAGATTAATCTTTTAATTTAATTAACCAATTTTTATCTCTTTCCTCGTCTATCCGTCCGTACCGTACTCTTAAAATTATATAAAATGATAATAATATTTTGTATTGACTTTCTCGAGGACCAAATTGTAGAATTTAACATTCAACAAATAGTTTCACAAATAATTACTTTTTACGTCAAAAATCTTATTTCTTCAAAAATAATTAATTAATTTAAATCTTATAGAAATAAGACAAATTATAAATAATATAAATGAAAACAAGCAATTTTAATGGGTAAATGAGTACAAATATTTATATAAAAATTAGACACATCAAATACCCCCAAACTTAAGATTTTGCTTGTCCTCAAGCAAAAAGTAAAATCAATAATAGGGGAATAATAATCAATAATAACTCAACCCTTCACACTAAGAGATCTTATCATGTAAGCATCAAAATTGCAATTAAAAATATAAACAATTGCAAATAAAGTAAAATCTAGCATACCCACTTTCTCCAGTGCAATTATCTATTCATAACTCCAAACCCAATCATATTTGTCATGCAGTTAATGTAATTATAGTATGTAACTACCCAATCTGTGATTATCCCTTCTAACTACTACAAACCGAGTAGCAAATTAGAGTTTTTTTTTTTTTTTTTTTTTGTTTCGTTTTTTAGTCTCTTCTCTAAGTTGTCACTTGCCTTTTGACGCGAATGCAAAACATTTGTGATGAATTCACCCGATTACTCAACAAGTCGCAAACTTAAAGTGCTTTGTATACTCATATTTCATGTTGCCGTTTTACGTAAAAGTAAACATTGGTGATGAATACCCCTAGTTACTAAGCAACTCAAAACATTGGAGTAGATTGACTTTATTAATAAATATGTATATTTATTTATTTTTCATTATTACTCTATTTACTTAAACTCTGTTTAGGACTAGATCAAAGGGGATAATCACAAGAAAAAGCATCACATTTGTCTTTTATGTATAATCGCATGACTCATACAATTTTGTAAGGAATTGTGAAACTCAACAATCCTAAAATAAATAAGTATACTTACTCTTGCTTTATAAGCAATTGTCTATCTAAAAAAATTATTTCAATGCTTATCACAATAAAGAACTCAAAAGTGTAATGGTAAGCCTAACTGAAATCATAATAAATTTTTGTTTTTTCTTTTCTAAAAAAATTAATAAATTTGTAAACCTTACCCCCAAACTTGAATATCACATTGTCCTCAATGGGAAAGGAAAAAAGAAAAACAAAAAGAATGCAAAAAGTTCAGAATTTCTCCCCTAGATGCGCTTTCTATATATATTATTATTATTATTATTAATATTATTATTATTATTATTATTATTATTATTATTATTATTATTATTATTATTATTATTATTATTATCAGATATATAGAAATAAATAAGTGGGCCTATAGATAAGTTGTATGGGCCTTAGTGTATGGAGTATTTAATATCATATCTATTGGCTAAGATTTGTATGAATAGGATTTGGGTTTCGATTTTGTAACGCCCCGAGCTTGGCTCAGCTACGTACATGGCTACACATGCGTGCACACGCAAAGAACAGGTCCTAACAACGGCCCACTACAGGCTTGCCTCACAAAATGTGCTATAGCTTATTGATACCTACTGATCCATGGCTTTCTATATATATACACTTCTAATCGCTTATTCAATTCTGATGTGGGGCTAAGTTTCAACCATCACACACCCACACAATTCCAATGCATGTGCACGTGCAAAGCACACATACACACACCAAGCTAAGCCAACTGGGCCCCCACCATACACAATAGCCACCGAAATCCAAATCCCAATCATACAAATTTTGGCCCATAAATATGATATTAAATACTCCATACACTAAGGCCCATACAACTTATCTATAGACCCACTTACTTATTTCTATATATCATATTATTATTATTATTATTATTATTATTATTATTATTATTATTATTATTATTATTATTATTATTATTATTATTATTATTATATATATTCTTAAGATACGGGGTATTACATACATCCCCCTTAAGAACTCAGCGTCTTCGCTGAGCTCAGGATATGCAACCTAATCCAGGATCGCCTTTCTTTCCGACATGCAGTGGAGTACCCCAATTTTTCTAGCGAACTGCCCCTGGTCCATCTACCAGTATACTGTCCTAGCTCCATCTCAGGCGTACCTTTTACCCACTCCTACCCACGATCGGTGTTGATGCAAAGCTGATTTCGACACTGATCATGGATAGGAGTAGGTTAGAGGTATGCCTAAGATGGACCTAGGATAGTACACTGGTAGAGAGACCAGAGGCAATACGCTAGTAGAATTAGGGTACCCTACTCCACGTCTGCTAGATAGGCAATCCTGGATCAGGTTGCATGTCCCAGGCTCAGAGGGGACGCTGAGTTCTTAAGGGATGGTGTATGTAATACCCTGTATCTTAAGAATATATATATATATATATATATATATATATATATATATATATATATATAATAATAATAATAATAATAATAATATGATATATAGAAATATGTAAGTGGGCCTATAGATAAGTTGTATAGGCCTTAGTGTATGGTGTATTTAATATCATATCCATGGGCCAAGATTTGTATGAATGAGAGTTGGATTTGATGGTTGTTGTGTATGGTGGCGGCCCAGTTGGCTTGGCTTGGTGTGGGTATGTGTGTTTTGCACATGCCAAGGATCACTAGGTACCAATAAGCTATAGCACCTTTTGTGAGGCATGCCTATGGAAGCCATTGTTAGGACCTATTTTTTGCATGTACGCACATGTGTAGCCACGTGCGCAGCTGAGCCAAGCTCGGGGTGTTACATTTGCCTGCCAGAGGGCCTTGATAAAGGGGAGAGACTTCTCCCCTAATCTTGATTGGAAACGTCTGATGACAGCCAAATGACTAATATGGTCTTAGTAGGGGTCATGTCTAATATGGTCCTCATCTTCTTGGGGTTCACCTCGATCCCGCACCAGCTGACCATGAAGGTGAGGAATTCCTGGAGGTAACGCCGAAGGCACACTTGGAGGGGTTGAGTCTCATATTGTCACGCCCCGCTTCCAGTTATATGAAAACACATACACGTAATTGAGGCCCAGCGAATGATATAAGTGTACCAACTCATATAATCCATAAGCTGTACAATACCAATAAGCTCAAAAATACAATAATAATCACAGGAACAAGAATATAATGTAATAACCAATATTTGAGATACAGGAACTTACAGAATGCCGAGATACATAATGCAATAGCAGTATGTCAAGTTCTTCAGTATCTCATCATTTGTACTTGTATAAATAATAACTCAAAAGAAAGATGGAGAGTACCTATTAGAGCAATCTTCGGGCGACAAGTAGTAGCAAGTAGTGAAAGAAATAAAGGACTATATAATAAGAACAAGAAATTGGAAAGATATCAGAGTCAATCTGTGGTAGACTATAACAAGATCAAAAGTCGATAATCAATTTTCACATTGGTCGATCAATAATAATTGATAAACAATAGTCAATAATAGGATCAATATTCAATAGTCATTGATCGATAAGCAATGGTCAATGGGGCCAATAGTCGATAGTCAATAACCAATAAACAATAGTCGATAAACAATAATCAATAATCAATGAATTAATAGTCGATGAAAAATAATCAACAATCAATGAATCAATAGTTTCAATCTTTAGGTCTATTAATATTTGATTAACCAATCTAATGCACGCAATCCTGCGTCTCATACCACAGGTTCGGGTGCATACAATCAAGTGAACGTTTAGACTATAGTGGTGAACTCTACAGATCATGTACTTGGCACGATAACAATCAATAATCCACAATCCACGATCTATACAGAGAATTATTCCACAATACGATACACGATACCATCGGGATATTGCAGCAGTAGTTCACAATCAACCGATAATGAATATCGAAAACAATAAAGATATAGGGAAACACGGGCCCCTTATTCGAGTATAGTCTCCGACTGTTTACTACCAAGTTGACCCTTATTATCCCTGCTTGTTATTATTTTATTAACATGAATGATGAATATGCAATCAAGGGAACGGGTGTCGAGATTTATGCAATGGGTACAATCGATGAGAACAGTAGTATCAATACCATATCAAGAAGATATCAGGGCTATGCAATACATGAAATATGCATAGTTCAATTCATTAAATATGAAAAATAACGGGTTCATATGCAAAAACGTAATACAAGTTCGTGACAACATCACCTATTGGTACTCAAACTCACTTTTTCGCTGCTATGGGAATGCAAATCCGATTTTGTCAGGGGTTTCAGAAACTAGACTAGCTGTCAGTTCCAACGCATATTCACATGATACATTACAGTTACAGAAGCTAGGTCGATCAACCAATTCTTTACTAGTTTCGTGTACAGTCTCGGTTCTGGAAATTATAACATACCAATACTAAAACAACAATAAATTACAATCTATAAATCAGATTGAGTATCCATAAGATGTTCCAGATTCAAGACTCAGTGTCCTACAACTTTTTATGTACAGAGTTATAAATTTCAGTGTCTGAAACTGGGTCGAAACCTCAGTACATGCTCACGAAAGAGACAGGGCAGTATATTTGAATGTCCGATAATACAATAAATTAACGATTTAATATTTATACCAATAGCAATGGCACGATAAGAAAACTATGAATCAAAAACATGATATGATAAAAAAAATAATGAATCAGTAATGGAATTCAATTAAATACGATATTCAAATCAATAACTACTTGCCGGATGTGAAGGGAAACACTTGCACAAGAACAATAAAAAATGTACAAGAGATGCTTACCTTATAAATACTACAAGTAGATTGTAATTGTGACTCCTCCTATTTGTCATTAATGATCTCATATTTTGCCTTATCTATTACATGATCTAAGAGTCAAAACCCTTCGTTAATACACTCGTTCACACTAGCATAATTTTGATACATTTCATGCAAAAAGTGTTTTATTTGGTTTCTGTTCTGTCTTGGCCCGCTGTTTCGACCCCGGTAAAACAAAAATATGACCTTGAGTCCTGAATATGAAATGTAGCCCCAAGTGTCTAGTTACCAATAACATCCAGAATTTTCGAATTCCGAGTTATGGTTTAGGAGATACCGAAGTTTTACTGCTGTTGTGTCGGTAATTGAAAATTCATAAAAACTGTTGTACCTCTTTAGTTTACAATTATTTTAACTATGCTACTAGCAAGTAAATGACTTGAAATTTTGCATGCTGATACTGGACACCCTATAGAATATTTTCTAATTTTCTTAGAATTAATTAATGATGTTTCAATCATATTTCATATGTACAAACTCAGTTTTACCAATTCTGGCTGAACACAAATGCTATATAGTTTGCTGTTTTGACATCAATTGCTACAGCTTTTATGTATCTTAATTATATGCATTGGAACCAGGAAGGAGTCTAGTTTTTAGGCCTTCTGACGGATCCACATTTTCTATCTTATAGAAACGGGAATCGCAGTTTTGGTGCAGCAACGTCACGCTATCCAGAACTGTAATTCTCGTAGTTCTTGATAATCTTAATCTGTGTTGACCCTCAAATATTCTTTATAATTCTCTTAAACTTGTTCCATATTCTTGATCATGTTTACTTGACCTGTTTCGTACACTTTCATGCTTGTTTGATGATAATAATAAACAATAAGCCGGGGTTGAAGGGAAAGACCAGAGTAGTGGACAATATAGATAAGTGTACTCGGAATGAGGCTCGTGTTTCCTACTTGATACATGCTCCATGAACTAGTTATATTATTATTTGATTCATGAACTAGTATATTATTATTCGATTCATGAACTAGTATATTATTTGATTCATGAACTAGTATATATTTGATTCATGACATGTCTTGTTACGACTTGACACATGAACTAATTATATGATTACTCAATTCATGAGCATGGCTTACTTGATACTTGATACCTGAGTACACCGCCCTATAGACTCCACCACTTGGCCTAAATGTAACTTATTGTATATAGCAACGATGTAGTAAAAGTATGGATGCATGAAGTGCTACCTAGATAGAATTAAACATTAAACTTAAGATTAACTTATTACTTGTACACACTTGATACCCAACTTGAGACGTTACTTGAGACTTGTTACTTAAGACTTGTTACTTGTTACTTGACACTTGTACGTAATACTTGTTACTAGATGCTTGATACCATTACATGTTCACTTGTTACTCGTTCTATTACTAATACTTGTTACCCAATCTTGTCATTTGAGTTGTCTTTCTTGCTAGCTAGTTTCTTGAATCCCACTACTTGTTGCATCCCTATTGTATTATGTTATATATTCTTGATTCCAAATCTTGTTCCATATTCCTTGCACGTGTTTTCATACCCTTACTTGTACTACTTGCAGCCCTAACTTGCACTAAGGGTATCTGTCTTGTTTTCTCTATTTTTCCTTTTTATATTTATATATATAGACCGTGGAGACGAATTGCCTACTGGAATTGGTGAGCAGACGTTCTAGGCTTCGCTTGGATAAAAGACTTGCTTTAAATATTTTGTTTTTTGAGTTGTTTATTTCTTTTGCTACTTGAATCTTGTAACGGGCTTATAGTCCCGAGTTTTATCTTTTAATCAAGATTTGAAAACTGTTTGGGATATTATTTTGTTTCGATTGTTTCTGTTGATTAATAAATTATTCATGCATGCGTGGTTTTGTATATCTTGTTATATATCTTGTTATGATATTGAGTCGATCCTATAGCTTATGGACGATGAAAATCATTCGCTGGGCCAATGTTACGCGCCGTATTCCGTATTTTTGGGAAGCGGGGCATGACAAGATTTTTAGTGGTATCAGAGCTCAGGTTTGGCTAATGTGTTAGTTTAAATAATACGTTAGACAACTTGACTCAGTCAGGATTAACTCAACATTTAACAGGTCATGTAAACACATGAACAATTTGATAATCAACTCGATCTGGATACTAGTCTTATCCCATTAATTTTGATCCCTTCATATTCAATTCTTTGATTTCTTGTTTCCTTCCATCTCTTACAGTCGTCCTGATTTGCTGATTTCATATTGGGTATAAACTTATTCTTTCGGTACCCATGTTCTTTTGATTCTAGTACAAACAATCTTTTATTTCTGCTTGCCTCATTGATTCCTTCTTATTTCACCTCATGTGTAGTTCATTAGTTTCCGTGGCTTGCATTCATCTTCGTTGTTGATTCATATGGTGTATCATGCTAGTTGTTTCTTCCCTATCTTGTTCTCCTTAAATTTTGGTGCTATCATTTCTTTTCTTCCTACTTGGTTCGTCAATCGGCATCGGTGGATCTTCAACGACATGTGGCTTGTTTAATTCCTACGTTACTGTATATTTTTATGATATATTTATTGTGTAAATTTGCTACACAGCATATTTATTTTCTCACTCACATTTGCATTGTGCTTATGCATGATTTTCATTCTGTTTTTCTCCCTACTTTTATAAATCATTTTCACTACTACTATTTTGTACTATTGTATTTGATATTTATAATCTATACATCTATTTTGATATTCCATTGTGTGACTTTCAACTCCATTTCTTACTGTTCTACTATTTTTATATCACGAATTTCAAAACATAACATCATACTTAAATTAAATGTCTCATATTCCTGTGCATATGGAAGGTTACCTCTTCCATTTCACCATTTCGGTGCAACCTAATGTCGATATGGCAAATATGCAACTCGATGTCAATGGAGGCAAATTGCAACTGGATGCCGGGGAGGCAAAATGTGCAACCGATTATCCAGACGGCAACCTGCAACCTGATGTCGTGAAGGCAAACATGCAACTTGATGTTAAGGAGGCAAGATTTTCTACCTATTTACTAATTGACATTTCAAGACTTTTTACTTATATAATGAAACTAATGGTAAAGAAATATTTTCTTTATGACATTTTGTTTATACAATTACATATTATGTTTCCATACAATTTGAACTAGCATAGTTGATTTTACTCTATTTTGTGTTTACAATTTTTTTTTTCATTTATGTTAAGATTGAGTATATCAACTACGGTCTAAGTTTTCGTTCTTTTATGAATTACTATTTATTGTCATCGTTTTCCAATATTGAACATTTTAGATTTCTCACTTACTTTTGTTTCTATGTCCTAACTAATGATTTGACGCTTACTTTTGTAATATTTAATGAACTCCTTTTATGTCTTCTTGCATACATATGTTTTGGTCTGTTTTGCTCGTTACCCTTTAATATGTTTTTCGAGTATTGATTATAATGTCAACATTCACTAATTATCATATGTCTTTTACATTCATTGTTACTAATATTTTCTTTACTTAGCTAAATTTGTTCGTATTTCTATATATCTTGACTGGTTATTTTTCCAAAACCATTTTTTTATATCACCTTTAAAGTTTGTGTTCCTTTGTTGTTTGTATGCATTATCATTATTATCGGTATTGTTAACATTTTTAATTTTATTATTATTATTATTACCAGTATGATTTTGATGATTTTTATTACTGTTATTATTATTGCTATTATTATTTTTAATATTATTGTTATTATTATTTTATTATTGTTATTACTATTCTATTATTATTGATAGTATTATTTTTATTATTAATATTTGTTGTTATTTTTTTTTTCAAAGCCCATATGTTTAGATCTATAGCATATCTTTTAATTATTTAAATTGAAGCCAAACTTTATATTCATTTTGCATTAATTATTTATATCTATCTTGAGCCAGTACTCTCCTTGATCCTGGTATCTCAGTCTTGTCTTCTTGCTCGGTTCGTCGATTGGTGTCATGTGGCCTACAGCGACACGTATGTTGCATAGGACATCACCATCGGAGTAGCGCAGTGGAAGTGTGGTGGGCCCATAACCCACAGGTCCCAGGATCCCATTGTTCCTTCTGGTTCTTTGTATTGTTTTCTTTCCTCTATTCCTTTCATTCGTCCTCATCCGTTGACTCACTGCTTGGTTGAACTCTTCCTTGTCCATCATCTCTTCGATTCCAGCTCTATCTATTTCTTCATCTCCTTGCTTAGTTATCTTGCGCTATTCTTTCCTTTTGATATCGTTTATTCTCTTTCATGCATTCCATTTGACATCGTTCTTATCCATCTTTCTTATTCTGGTGTTGCCACTATTTTGTTCATTTCTCTTTAACCCTATGTTTTGTTACCCTTCGCTAAGTTTGCTTTTGCCCTATTCTATGTACCGCCTAAGCAAATTTCGAGAACGAAATTTTGTTGTAAGGTGTGCAGGATTTGTAACCCCCTGTTTCCCGTATAAATATATAATTTCATTGTATTTTCTACATTTAAAATTTTAAAATTATTTTACCACTTTCACTTTCTTTTGTTAAATTGTACTATTGGATATCTTCTTAAAATCTGTTTTTGATCAATAAATTTATTTGTAACTATTCCTATGATTTTTATATTGCAACACAATTCTTATTTTTATTATTATTACTCTTATTATTATTATTACTGTTATTATTATTACCATTATTATTTTTATCATTCTCTTAGTTTTATTATTGTTATTAGTATTGTGGTTATTATTGATATTTTTGACTGGTTATTAAAAATCCACTTTTATTTACTAATGGTATTTGCAGTTAATTCAAATAAACTCTATAAAGTAATGCAAATTACATTTTTATATGGATCATATTTTTATCTAATATTTTTATAAATATTTTCTATTGGATTTAATAATCCTACAACCCTAATTCTATTCTTAATGAATTTTAACCCATTTAAAACCCAATACCCTATCCTATTTCAACCCACAACCCATATCAATTAAACCATACCCATTATTTTCCCCCTGTTTATTATCCTAAACAACTACCCAAACCCTGTTTACCTTCACCCAAACCCGATATGCCTAAACCCATATATATACCCCTTATATCTCCCATGCGACTGTTTCCCTTCCTTCACCCCATAACCCTAGCCGCCTACCCATCTCTCTCTCCCGCAACTCCCCTCGGCATCCTCCCATGTGTCGCGACGACATGACTGCAGCTTCACCCTAAGCTCTGCCTTACCGTCGACTGCCCGTGCCACCGTCAGAGTTAAAGCCGACAGCCCACTATGCTGGTCCCTGTGCACACCACAGTTGCACCGCCATCCCCTGTCGCATTGCGCCACCCTCACAACACCGCCCTGTCGCCCAGTGTAGTGCCTCAGCACCCCTAACTCCCCGACATCCTTCCTGTCGCGGCCCCGGAACAACAAGGCCAGCCAGTCGTTGCCTCTACCAGCACCTCTGGTGCTGTTCAGTCGCGTCGTCGCTCCCCCAGGCTGCCATCGCCTCTCACCGCGACCTCGGCGCTCCTTGCTGCCGTGTTCCACTACTATCCTCGCCGACCAGTGCTAAGCTTGTTGTTGCGGTTGATCACGGAGTTTTGATCACTAGGATCGTGACTGTCGGATCGTCGATCATCTTGATCTCATCAGGTTTGGGATCTGATCTGATGGATCAGATCTGGACCATCGATCATCATGATCATCATCATCATGAAGCTCCTTGATCATGGCTTTGGATCTCAACTATCGATTCTTCTTCTATCTTGATCGCCATCAAGATCCGTATCGATCATTCTCGTCGCCCGGGATCCATTTCCGTTACTCTTCCGTCAGATTCATCGTCTACTCCCTAAGGCAAGTATCTTCTTGTACATTTCATTTTCTAGTACAAGCTTTTCCTTGAAAATACTGCAAGTAGATTCTCAATGTGACTCCTCTTGTTAATCATGATGATCTCATGTTTCGCCTTATCTATTACATAATCTAAGATTCACAATCCTTCATTAATACACTCGTTCACACTAGTATAATTTTGATACATTTCATGCAAAAAGTATTTTATTTGGTTTTTGTTCTGTCTTGGCCCCGATAAAACCAAAATCTGGACTTGAGTCCTGAATATGAAATATAGCTCCAAGTGTCTAGTTGCCAATAACATCTAGAATTTTTGAATTCCGAGTTACGGTTTAGGAGATACCGCAGTTTTACTGCTGCTGTGTCGGTAATCGCAGATTCATAAAAACTGCTCCACCTCTTTGGTTTAGAATTATTTTAACTATGCTACCAGTAAGTAAATGACTTGAAATTTTGCATGTTGATGCTGAACACCCTAGAGAACATTCCCTAATTTTTTTAGAATTAATTAATGATGTTTCAACCCTATTTCATATGTACAAACTCAGTTTTACCAAGGCTGAACACAAATGCTGTATAGTTCTCTATCTTGACATCAATTGCTACAACTTATATATGTCTTAATTATATATATTGGAACCGAGCTAGAGTCTTGTTTCTAGGCCTTCTGATGGATCCAAAATTGCTATCTTGTAGCAACGGGAATCGCAGTTTTGGTGCAGCAACGTCATGCTGTCCAGAACTACAATTCTCGTAGTTCTTGATAATCTTAATTTGTGCTGACCCTCAAATATGCTTTATAATTGTCTTAAACTTGTTCTATATTCTTGATCATGTTTACTTGACCTGTTTCGCACACATTCATGCTTGTTTGATGATAATAATAAATAATAAGCTGAGATTTTAGGGAAAGACCAGAGTAGTGGACAATATAGGTAAGTGTACTCGGAAGGAGACCTGTGTTTCCCACTTGATACATGCTTCATGAACTAGTTATATTATTATTTGACTCATGAACTAGTAAATGATTATTCGATTCATGAACTAGTATATTATTTGATTCATGAACTAGTATATATTTGATTCATGATTTGTCTTGTTACGACTTGACACATGAACTAGTTATATGATTACTCGATTCATGAGCATGGCTTGCTGAATACTTGATACCTGAGTACACTGCCCTATAGACTCCACCACTAGGCCTAAACGTAACTGATTGTATGTAGCAACTATGTAGTAAAAGTATGGATGCATGAAGTGCTACCTAGATAGAATTAAACATTAGACTTAAGATTAACTTGTTACGTGTACACACTTGATACCCTACTTGAGATGTTACTTAAGACTTGTTACTTGTTACTTGACACTTGTACGTGATACTTATTACTTGATGCTTGATACCATTACATGTTCACTTGTTACTTGTTCTATTACTAGTACTTGTTACCCAATCTTATCACTTGAGTTATCTTTCTTGCTAGCTAGTTTCTTGAATCTCACTACTTGTTGCATCCCTATTATATTATGTTATACATTCTTGATTCCAAATCTTGTTTCATATTCCTTGCACTTGTTTTCATACCCTTACTTGTACTACTTGCGGCCATAACTTGCACTAAGGGCGTTTGTCTTATTTTCTCTATTTTTTCCTTTCTATATTTATATATACTGACTTTGAGACGAATTGCCTGCTGGAATTGGTAAGCAGACGTTCTAGGCTTCGTTTGAAGAAAAGACTTTCTTTAAATATTTTGTTTTTGAGTTATTTATTTCTTTTGCTACTTGAATCTTGTAACGGGCTTATAGTCCCGAGTTTAATCTTTTGATCAAGATTTGAAAACTATTTGTGATATATTATTTTGTTTCAATTGTTTCTGTTGATTAATAAATTATTCATGCATGCATGGTTGTGTATATCTTGTTATATATCTTGTTATGATCTTGAGTCGATCCAACAGCTTATGGATGATGAAAATCATTCACTGGGCCAAAGTTACGCACCGTATTCTGTATTTTTGTGAAGCGGGGCGTGACACTGTTAGACTGATACTGTTGGACTGATACTGTTATACTGTTACACCGATATACTGAGCTTACTGTTACTGGACACTGTTAGATGCCATATGGCAATAAACTTGACACATTCATTTCTACTGTTAGTATACCATACTAGTTGACTTTGTTTTACTGATTCATGCTAGTTATTACCGTTGATGCATTATTCCATGCTATTTGTTTACCTTTTCCATGTACTTGTATCGTACATTATAAGTGGCCCGTAACTTGTATTGACGGGTACTTATTTTCTCTTTCCTTCTCCTGCAATTATTAATTGCATATTAGGATGGTCAGCTGCCCGATGGCATTGGCGAAATGAGATAATAGTGCTGGATTCTTGCTTATTAGTATTACTATTATAGTTGTTTTGAATAATGTATTTTGAGTACTTGGATGATTACTTTATATTTTGAGCGATGTGACCCAGGATTTTATCTCATCCAGATCTGATTTATTTGAGATTAATACATTTTGTTTCAAGTAATTCTGTTGGTTTATTAATTAAAATTATGCATGTGTGGTTGACTCTTTTGCTTCCGACTCTGATTATATTGTGAGATGTTGTAAAGATTCCTGAACAGCTTATAGATGATGCAAATCATTCGCTGGGTTTAGTCGCGTATCCGTATTCCGTATTCTTTTTGGGAAGCGGGGTGTGACAAAGCTTTTAGTGGTATCAGAGCACCAAGTTTGGCTAATATATTAGTCAGGCTTGGCTTAAACTGGGATCGGCTCAACATTTCACCAACCAGGCATACGTAAATGAATTATTATCAACTTTGATTCTAGATGCTAATTGTTTTGATTTTTGTGCAGCTATGGCTCGTGGAAATTCTTCTCAGCCTGATCTGGTTGAGGCTATCACTGTCGTGCTTGAGCAGCTGATTAATCAGAAGCAAAACCACAGCGATCTAGTGATGGCTGCTCTTGAAGCTGCCTGGGTTCCACCTCCCGTTATGCCTGTGCAGGCAAATTTTCTGCCTCGTCCAGGAACAATTATGGATTTTATGAGGCTGCATCCCTGATTGTTTTTTCGGCACGAGATGCCTTTGGAGGCTGAACAGTGGTTGATCCGGACCGAGCACTTGCTCTTGGCGGCACGTGTTGCTGAGGCTGATAGGGTGGATGTGGTTTCCATCTAGCTGGTGGATTTGGCTCATATTTGGTGGATGGCCGAGTTCGAGCGACTTGAGAGTCCTATTGCTTGGACTACTTTCACTCAGGAATTCTTGGAGAAGTTCTTCCCCAGTAGTACTCAAGTTGAGATGGAACATCAATTCCTGGCCCTGAAATAGGTTAAGTCATTATTCTATTTTAGAATTTTGTTACATAATTGTTCAAGCAATGTTGTAACATGGACTTCTTGAAACAGGGTTTCAGGTCAGTGGATGAGTAGGCAACTGAGTTTACGAGACTTAGCTGCTTCGCTGCCATTCTTGTGGCAACCGAAGAGGATAGGGCTCGTAGATTCACGAATAGGCTTCAACAGGATATCAAGAGGCATCTTGTCTCTCTCCATTTGCGTACTTATGCTAAAGCTCTTGAGGCAGCTCGAGCTCAGGAGCTGGCTCGTGGTGGTTTGGTTCTTTCTCTGCGAACTGTTACGCATTATGCTGTTAGGCCTTCTGGTGGTCCTATTCGAAGGCCTGTCCCAACCCATCCGGTCAGGGCAGCTCCGTATCCTTCTGCTGGTTTCCAGAAAGGTGGTTTCTGCGACTTCTGTCAGATGTTTGGGCATGAGCGTAAAAATTGTTAGCGCATCAACCGCCAGTGCTTTAGGTGTGGCACCGCTGATCATTCAGTACGCGATTGTCCATAGCAGCAGCAGGTGGCTCTTCCAGCCAAGGGTGTTGTTTAGCAAGCAGGCCCAGCTCGTGGTCCAGTTAGGCCTCCGCTTCCTCCTCAGCATCAGATTTTCGGTCAGAAGACCGGTGCTCTAAGGAAAGGTCAGGCTTTCAACTTGACTGCTGCAGATGTTGAAATAGCTGAAGGTATTGTGGCAGGTGTCGTCCTTGTTTGCTCTTTTCCTGTTCGTGTTCTCTTTTATTCTGGGGCAACCCATTCTTTTGTCTCCTCACGATTTGTCACTCGTCATCAGTTGGAGTGTAGGAACATGTCTGAGGCTTGGAACATTGTGGCAAATGGTGGTGTTGTTATTTGTTCCTGTGAGTGCAGGCAATGTTCCGTTGTTATTGGGGATGCAGATTTCAAAGCCAACCTGATTATCATTGGGAATTCAGGATTCGAAGTTATTCTGGTATGGATTGATTGGGTGAAGCCCATGTCATTATTGATTGCCGTGCCAAGAAAGTTATTTCAGAATTCCAGATCGAGCAAAATTGGAGTTCCATGCCAGGGAGTCTTTCCTTGGCCGAGCAAAGACTGCAGTTGTAAAGGTGGATTGTGCGATAAAATTGCACTCAGGCTGTGAGGCTGTGCCTCTAGTAGTTCGAGATTTCATGGATGTTTTTCCAGATGAGTTGCCTGGCTTACCCCCTGATAAGGAAGTGGAGTTCGGTATTGATGTTCAGCCTGGAACGACACCGATATCGAAAAATCTCTACAGGATGGCACCAGTTGAGCTAGTAGAGCTTAAGGTGCAGATTTAGGAGTTGCTTGATTTAGGTTTCATCAGACCAAGTGTTTTGCCTTGGGGTGCTCCGATCCTTTTTGTCAACAAGAAGGATGGTAGTCGCCGATTGTGTGTGGATTATCGGGAACTAAATAGTATTACTATAAAGAACTGGTATCCTTTGCCTGGGATCGATGATTTGTTCGACCAGTTGAGTGGGGCTGCTGTTTTCTCGAAGTTGGATCTTCGTTCTGGGTATCACCAAGTTAAGGTGAAGGCTGCTGATATACAGAAGACTGCATTCAGGACTAGATACGGGCACTATGAGTATCTTGTGATACCGTTCGGGATCACTAATGCGCCAGCTGTATTCATGAGTCTTATGAACTGGGTTTTCTCTCAGTTCTTGGATAGATTTGTGGTGGTCGTCATTGATGACATTCTGGTATATTCTCAGAGTCGGGAAGATCACGTCGAGCATCTTAGAGCGGTTCTGCAGACCTTGAGAGAGAATCAGCTCTATGGGAAACTCAGCAAGTGCGAGTTTTGGCGTGACAAGGTTTCTTTCTTGGGGCACATTATTTCTGGCGATGGTGTTTCTGTGTATTCAGCCAAGGTTGAAGCTGTGAAGGATTGGCCTATTCCTAAGTCAGTTTTCGATGTTCGGAGTTTTCTTGGTCTTGCGGGCTATTAACGGAAATTTGTTCAAGATATTTCGAAGATAGCAGGACCGTTAACTAAGTTGACTGGGAAGGATCAGAAGTTTTGTTGGTCTAGTGAGTGCAATAAGGCTTTTTCTGAGTTGAACAGATTGACGTTAGTGCCTGTGTTGACTATTCCAGATGGTTCAGACAGATTTGTAATTCACTGTGATGCTTCTGGTAAGGATCTTGGAGCAGTTCTTATGCAGAAGGGTCGTGTCGTTGCGTATGCATCGAAGCAGTTGAGGCCGCATGAAAAGAACTATCCTACTCATGACTTGGAGTTAGCGGCAGTGATCTATGCTTTGAAGCTGTGGAGACATTATTTACTTGGAGACCATGTGGAGATCTTTACAGACCACAAAAGTCTCAAGTACGTTTTCACCCAGAAGGATTTAAACATGAGGCAAAGGTGATGGTTGGATCTTATGGCCGATTATGACATCAGTTTGCAATACCATCATGGTAAAGTAAACTTGGTGCCAGATGCTTTGAGCAGGAGACCAGCAGTTATGTATCTTACTCAGCAGAGTGATCTCATTGAGCAGATGAGGTTGGATTTGGAGGTTTTGTTGCCCAGTTCTAGTCGGAGTTGTCTTGCACTCCAGCTTCAGTCTTCTCTTGTTGATCAAATCAAGGAGGCTTAGGCTGGTAATGCACAGTTACAGGATTTTTGAGCTGAGGTTGAGTCTGGGTCCAGGACGGACATGGTTATTCATGCCGATGGTTCGCTTCGTTTTGGTTCCTGGTTGTGTGTCCCTAAGGGTGAAGTTCGTCAGAGGTTGCTTGAGGAAGCTCATCAGTCCTCGTATTCTATCCATCCTGGCAGTACTAAGATTTATCGAGATTTGATGCTTCATTTCTGGTGGCATGGTATGAAAAGGGCTGTAGCTCGATTTGTTGCTCAGTGTTTGATCTGTCAGTAGGTTAAGGCAGTGCATCAGAGAACCGCTGAACTTCTTCAACCGCTTCCTATTCCGGAGTGGAAGTGGGAGCATATCACCATAGATTTTGTGACCGCTTTGCCGAGGAGTCTTAAGGGTCACAATGCTATTTGGGTGATTGTCGACCGTTTGACGAAGAGTGCTCACTTCATTTATTTTCGTGGTCGGTCAGTCTACTGAGAGCCTAGTGGAGAAGTACATGCAAGAGATTGTCAGGCTTCATGGGGTTCCAGTCAGTATTGTATCCGACAGGGATATGAGATTCAGATGTCAGTTTTGGGAGAGTCTTCAGGCTAGTTTGGGGAGTAAGTTGAAGTTCAGTACAGCTTTTCATCCCCAGACTGATGGACAGTCAGAGCGGACTATTCAAATTCTTAAGGACATATTGCGATCTTGTATGTTGCAGTTCGGTGGATCTTGAGAGGACCATTTGCATCTCGTAAAGTTCTCGTACAATAACAGCTTTCAAGCCAATCTTAAAGCTGCACCGTTCGAGGCACTTTATGGATGTAAATGCAGATCACCACTGTGCTGGGATGACAATGGTGAGAGACAGTTGTTAGGTCCGGAGTTAATCACCAGGACAGTTGATGCTGTGACTCAGATCAGAAAGCATCTTCAGGCAGCTCAGGGTAGGCAGAGTCGTTGGGCTGATGTCCATCGAAGGGCTTTGGAGTTTGTTGTTGGTGACCATGTTTTTCTTAAGGTATCGCCGTGGCGTAGTGTCATTCGGTTTGGTGGTAGGGGAGAGCTTAGCCCTAGGTTTATTGGACCGTTTGAGATTTTGGAGCGAGTAGGCAATGTGGCCTATCGTCTTGCTTTGCCGCCAGCATTATTAGGAGTGCACGTTGTTTTCCATGTCTCACAACTCAGAAGATATATCTGCGATGAGCGTCACGTGATCGACTACTTTGAGTAGACCATGCGGCCGGATTTGACTTGTGAGATTCTGCCAGTTGCTATTGTGGATCGGCAGGAGAAAGTGCTTAAGAACAAGGTCATCAAGTTGGTCGTGTTGCTTGGAATTCTCACTCGCCTAGTGAGTCGACTTGGGAGCTGGAGGAGGAGAATCAGCAGAAGTTTCCTCATTTGTTTGAGTAGTGGTTGTTTTGTTTTGTTTTGCCTTGGGTTCTTTTCTTTTGGGGTTACCCTATGTTTCTTCTTTTTGAATTTCGAGAACGAAATTCTTTTTTGTTATGAGGGCAGGATTGTAACCCCTGTTTTTCGTTTTTCGTATTTTTGGTGCATTTTTCTTCTTCTTGAGTATTTGTACTCTCTTGTATATTCTTGGACCGTATATTGGAGTTGTTTTCAATATATATTCATTTTATTTTATTTTGAGCTCTTGTGTCTGATTGTTTGTCTTTTTGCTTCGTTGTTTATCAATTGTTGTTTTTCTCTTTATTGGATTCTTGCTCTATTCTTTTACTCGTGTTTTTGGGGCTTGTGGTTTCTTTCGCCTAAGCCTATTCTTGATAATCCTATTTGCAATTTTAAACCTAGATCCTCATAATTATCCCTAAACCCAATTGATTACCAAATCCTATTTTAATCCTAATTACCTTATCTTCTACTACTACTCCTATATACCCAAAACCCACTAACTAACCCTACCCGACCTGTCACCCTCCCACCCTAAACCCTAACTCCTTCTACTCTGCCTATCCATAAACCCATACACTAAAACCCTAGCCACCACAAAACCCCACTGCCTTCAACCCGTTGCCGACCACTACTGCCTTCACCGATCACCAAAGCCCCGACCATCACTGCGCCATACCTCGATCGACCCATCCGCCATTAACCCACTGCACCCTTGCACCCGAACCCATCCCCGAGCTCTCCCTCTCCGTCCATCTCTCCCCGTCCTCCGTCTCTCTCTCGCTGTCTCTGTTCGGCGCGCCCGCAACAGCAACCGCAGCAGCAGCGATGCCGCCAGCCTGCTGCCTTGCCCTCCCGTCATCGTCGTTCACTCCCCTCCCGGCCTTCCTCGCTGACTGCTGTAGCAACGATCATCATTTTGCCGAGTTCTTCCGACCTCTCTCTCGTTTGGTTGGTTTGCACGTGCACGGAGATTTGCACGTGTTATCTCGAGTTCTTGGTTCGTGGTTTTTTTTGCAGGATTTGTTCATTGCTTGTTGTGTTCGTTGCTGGGATCCGTACCCGTTATTCTTGGTTTTCATCGTTTTCGTCTTCGGTTAAGGCAAGTAACTTGTACTTAAATTCCTTTGTATGATACAAGTCAAAAATACTGCTTATAGTGTAGTTGGGTTCTAGAGACAACTCGTGTGTGTATTATCTTTGATGGATTTTGTCTCCATAGTGCTATTTGACCAAAGTTGCCTCACGACACAAAAATTGACATGAAAACAACTAGGTTTGATCGTTCTTGATCTATTCATATATGTGAGATAATTAGGTGAAATTATGTGTTTGATGAGATCCATGTGATATGATGGTTGTGAATATGTTATATACTCAATTTCATGATGTTTGGACACTTAGTAGACTCTATACCATGTTTGATTGTGATTGGAACGTGTTTCGTGTGGTTTATATTGGTTTTGTTTTCAAGAGAAAATCTGTATTTGTTGATGATCAGTTTTGAATTGTATTTTAGACCCTATTAAGGTCAGAATTCTTAATTTTTGTATTAGACATAAATTGTAGAGAAATCTGTCTTCTTTCCAAACTCTCTGACCTTGATCGATTTCGTTTTCGTATGCGTGAGTTATGACTATTTCACTACAGAGGTGTATTCTATTTCCATATTTCGTTCTTGATGATTTTGATGATTAAACTATTTTGATACTAGTCTTAAATAAATTATTTTGATCTGAAATTTCGCACAGTATATCTATATCTATCTAGGGATTACCCAGAATTCTGGTAAATTTTACTGATGAGTTTTATATGCCGTTTCATGCTTGTTTATGAAAGCAATACTTGCTGTATTTTGCTCGCTGTTATGTAAAGAATCGTTTTTTTACCCTATTTCCTTTTCCTGTATGAAAAATATTTATGAAATATGAAAGTTAGGTTATTTTTTCTATTTACATCTCCCTTTGAGGGATTTGTATTTCGTTTCACGGTTTGCGAGATATTACAGCTTTCGTACAGCAGTGTTGGGAATTCCAGATTTGCCAAACTATCGTTTCTTGATGTTTTCTGATTTTTGTTGACTGAACTAATTTTACTGGAATATTATGAAACTTTATATTCTGATACTAGACATACAGGGGTTTATCCCAGATTTTTCCTGGATTTATTTGAGAAGTTTTAAAGCTGTTTTGCTATCAATGAATACGATTTACTGATTTCTGGCTGAATGTGTTTTCTCGATTCAAATCAGTTTTGAGTTATGATTTTGTGAAATACTATATGGCTTATATGTAATCTCTTGGGTTCGTGTGGAAGTCTATTTTCTAGATTCTTTGACAGATTCAGATTTGGATTTTTGTAGTAATAGTACTGTACAGTCATGTTGTCCTGAATATGAACATACACTGTTTTTCTCGTTTATGTGACCGTATATCACCTATGCATGTTTATTTATTTTCCTGAACCTAATACTGATTATACCATGATAGTTGACACTATTTCATGCACTATCCTGTCTGTTGATAACCATAATGAAAGTAATCAAGCCGGGATTTCTTAAGGGAAGATCTAGTAGTGGAAAATGTGGAAATGTGTACTTGGAAGGGAACTAGTGTTCCATACTGCTACTGTTACTGTTATTGTTATTGTTATTTTTACTGCTACTGCTACTGTTACTGATACCTGAGTACACTACCCTAATATGGTCCACTATGAAATCTAAAAGCGAAACTGTTTGTTGTACCAACCATGTGTTATTTTTTGGGGCGCATGAAGTGCTACCTAGCTAGTAATACACACAAGACTGTAAGAACATAAGACTGATACTGTTAGACTTATACTGTTAGACTGATACTATTGGACTGATACTGTTATAAGTGGCCCATAACTTGTATTGACGGGTACTTGTTTTCTCTTTCCTTCTCCGATAATTATTAATTGCAGATCAAGATGGTCAGCTGCCCAACAGCATTAGCGAAATGAGATATTGGTGCTAGATTCTTGCTTATTAGTATTACTATTATTGTTGCTTTGAATAATGTATTTTGAGTACTTGGATGATTACTTTGTATTTTGGGCGATGTGACCCAGGATTTTGTCTTATCCAGATCTGATTTATTTGAGATTAATACATTTTGTTTCAAGTAAATTCTGTTGGTTTATTAATTCAAATTATGCATGTGTGGTTGACTCTTTTGCTTCCGACTCTTTTTATATTATAAGATGTTGTAAAGATTCCTGAATAGCTTATGGATGATGCAAATCATTCGCTGGGTCGAGTCTCGTATCTGTATTCCGTATTCTTTTTGGGAAGCAGAGTGTGACAATACCTCGTCACTTCGGAACAGACTCTCAGCGCTGTTCTGGTAAGGGAAGAAGATAAGACGCAAAAGCCAATCTACTATGTGAGTAAGGTCCTCAGGGACGCCGAAATCCATTATCCAAGGCTAGAAAAGATGGCCTATGCATTAGTCATGGCAGCTCGAAAGCTTCATCCCTACTTCTAGTCTCACTCGGTGGTCGTTCTTACCGACCAGCCCCTCAAGCAAGTCCTCTACAAGCCTGAAACTTTGGGGCACCTTATGAAGTTGTTTTATAGAGTTGAGTCAACTTGATATCAACTATCAACCCCGAACCGCTATCAAAGCACAAGCCTTAGCAGAATTCATAATAGAAAGCACTATCCCTGACCCCAGCACATGAATAGAGGAACCCCCGATTTGGATCGTGTATATTTATGGGTCCTCATGCGCTAACGGGAGTGGGGCTGGGGTCATTTTGACCGGCCCCGATGACTTCGTTCTCCAATACTCACTTCGTATTAACTTTCGTGCATAGAACAACAAGACTGAATATGAGGCTCTCATAGCTGGACTATGTATGGCACGCAAGACTGGGGCCCGGCGAGTTAAAATATTCAGCGACTCACAGCTGGTAGTGAACCAAGTATCGGAGGAGTACGAGGCAAGAGATGGTCGTATGGCAAAATATTTGGCCAAGGTCAGAGAGCTGCTTGTAATACCCTAGATTTTTAAATAATGTTCTTAAGATTTATAAATGAATTAAAATGAGTTTTGGAGATTTAATAAATATTTTCTGAAAATTTATCTTTTTACACGTGCAAAACACATGCAAATATTTTCTTGGAAAGTTCAAAGTCAAAATATATTTTGGGGAAACTCATTATTTATTATTAGGTATTATTTGTGAATTTTCTGGATTTTTCTGATAATTATTGGACCTATTTACAAATATTACAAAAAGAGGGAGTTTTGTGCAAAATTACCACTTGGAGTGAAAACTCCAGATTTTCTGATTTTTGGGCTTGGCATGATGCCTAGTCAACTTAGAGGTGAAGTGTTTACTTTTTATTTTAATAAATTTGGGCTATTTTGCAAGTTTTGATAAAGGAGGGTCTTTTTGCAAAATTGCCACTTAGAGGGGTAAAAGTGCAAATCCGTTTTTCTGGGTTTTCAAACAGTGTCGGCTGGTTATAGGATGGTTGTTTTATTTTTTAAAAAAACTCAATTAAGTTGGTTTTATTCAATTTCCAAGTATAATAATTTATATATGTAAAGATATATTTTAAAGGCGGCATTTTGCAAATCTATTCAAAACCCTAATTTACTTGGATCCCGGCCTATTAAAGGTGGAGTGCAGCCGTCTCTTTGCTGTGTAGCACAAAGGGATTTCTTATTACTATTTTCTTGGAGTTTTTAAGCGAGGATTCTTAGTTTTCTTGCGAAAGAAGGATTTTCTTATTCTTTATTTTTCTTCGGTTGATTCTTCAATAAGGTGACTTGTGTTTGATTGGTATGAAGATACAATGAATTTTGATGAGTAGATGAACTAAAAATTGAATCTTTTCATGAAGCTATACCATTGATGACCAAAACCCAACTTAGATGACTTGTGATTGCTAAAGAACCTGATAGAAATCATGCGTAGGATGTCTCAATCATATTGTTGCTTAATTGAACTTTATCTATTGAGTTGTATGATGTTGTTGTATGGAAAGTGAACAAAATTAACTAAAGATAAACTCACTGTGTGCATACATTTATGTATGCTCTGTTTTGGATTTGATAAAGAAAGACCTTGATTAATTACTAGTTGCTTTCATATATATTCATGGGTAATCTGATATTAATAAGCATGTATGCATTTGATAAGTCCAAGAGGAGTCTTGAACAAAAGGGGATCAAGTTTTGATGTGGTAAGGTAAGGGTTGTTTGGGGTCTGTTTGTGTGCAAGCCGAAAAATAAGTTTGTGATATTTTGATGTTTTGATCAGTTTTGAGTCTTATATGATGCTGAGATTAAGTACAAACTTACACTATTCCTATATACTGATTAAAATGCTTAAACCCATATATATATATAAAGACATATAAACATGTGCACATTCACTGTTATAGATATACTGTTTTGAAAGTTTTGTCAACTATGATGGAGTTTTGTAGGATTTTTGATTGCTTTGGTCCTGAGATAGTTTAAACAACCTATAGTGTTTATTTGAACTTATACATAGATAATTCACTGTTTTTGAAGGATTTTGTGGAAAATTTATATTTTGAGATCTTGGTATGTTTTGAAGTGTCTTGATGACTCCTACATGTCATACGAGATATGTTCAAACATCTCAGGAAATTGGATTTTTAGTTTTCAAGTTATAATTGAGTATCACACGAAAACATGCACAAAAATACCCAAATCAGTCTCTAACAGCAGGTCACGGTCGACTACTTCATTTGTACAGTCGACCGCCCTGCTTTGAAATTTTGAGAATTTGCATTTGCCATTTCACTGCCATGTTGGTGTAGTCGACCGACAGTGCTGTTTTGGCTGCTTTGGGTTGATTTTTTCCTCGTCTCTTTTAAATGATTATTTCTTGATATTATGGGTTACTACTCTACTTTTTTAAATGATATTTTTACTACAGATTATAGTATCTTACAGAGAATTATATTTTATTTATAATTGGGTTTTAAAAGTATTCTGATGATCTTACTTAAGTGAGTTATATGTGTTTTTCGACAAATTGATGTTTTGATGATATTCTACGACTACAAAATATGGTTTTCTATTATTTAATGGATTTAATCTTCTATTTGAATTATGGAATTTTATGAACACATTTAATAAATTTGGATTTTGTTGAATTAAGAGGATTTCTGTATATAATCGTTTTGACAATGGATTTGTGAGTTTTATTGAAAGTTTTTGTTGATGGTTGAGTTGTGAGTACTTAGAAATTGTGTGGGACCCTAGACACTAGCGGTTGAGATATTGTGGTTTGGCCAGTCATGGTTTTGTTATTGATCAGTTGAGTTAAGTCTGGTAGGGTACACCAAATCTAAAAGATTCAAATCAAATAAATAATTAATTACCTTAACAAGATAAGGACAGGCACTAGATGGTGTTATGATAAAATGAGTGCAAACATGAGTTATGGACTCCAGGATGATCCAAGGAGTGAGATATTCCCCAGTATTCCAGGACGATGGACATATGGGCCACAGAGTGATCTACGTATTGGGATTGATCTCCAGTATTTCGAGGATGAGAGCGACGCTCGTGGGATGTTTGTGCAATGTGGGTTCCAGGATGACCTGCGGAGTGAGGCAATCTCCATTCTTGGGACGATGGACGTAAGGGCCACAAAATGATCTGCGGGTGGAATTGGCCTTCGGTATTCCAAGGGCGAGAACCAATACTTACAGAATGTCTAAATCTCATAGTAGTCATAGTAGTTGGATTAATTGCATAGCGGGGATTAAACCCTATCAAGTGGAGAACGATAAGGGCTTGCACAGGACCTATGTGGAGTGGGATCAAAGAATCCGACAAGTATGTAGTAGAGAGTCAGCATATAGCATTGGTGTTTTCTTGACTTAGTTTTATGCATGTGTTTTCTCTATTTTTCTACACTTGACACTTAGACTAGTTCACTCGATGTTTTCATATTTTATCTATTGTTATTTCTTATTTCATTTTGTTCTTGCTGTTAATATATATTGTTTATGATTCTATGTTTCATGTTTTATTTATGTTGCATTTATTTTTGTGTCACTCATACTGTTATGGCTGACCCCTGCAGTTTTGGTGTTAGGGTTATCTCTAGCCTTAAGTTTTACAGGTAGGTGCTTCTAGGGCTGCAATCGAGCCGAGCCGAGCTCGTCTTGTTTACGAAACGAGCTCAGTTTTAAGCTCGATCTCGACTCGAGCTCGGTTCGACCCGAGCTTTGACCGAGCTTTGACTGTATTCGAGCCGAATAGCTCGCGAGCTTAGCCTAAAAAAAAAATCCAAGCTCGAGCTCTGCTCATTTACGAAATGAGCTCATATTTGAGCTCAAGCTCTGCTCGAGTTCGAGTTCGAGCTGAGCTTTGACTGAGCTCGAGCCGAATAGCTCGCGATTAGCTCAATTCGTTTGCAGCCCTAGGTGCTTATAGCTTGGGATTTGGATGCTTGTGCTAAATTGATGTTATGGCTTATGTAAATTGTAAAAGAAAGATTGTAATTCAAGGTGTTTTTTTTCCTGCTGTGCTTTGTAATGAATTAATGTAATAAGAGTTGAAAAAATTTTATCTGTATTTTTGGCTATGTTTACAATTATAATTGAAGTTAATGCTAGGATTTATGCTGCGTATTTCTAAGATATCATATTGGAAATTCGAGGTGCTATAGAGATTGGTATCAGAGCATGCTTCAATAGTAATAATAAATATGGTATAATAATAAACCTAGGTGTGGACACTAGAGCGTGCGTACCTAGGTGTGGACATTAGAGTGTGAGTATCACATAGAATTAAAACATGATGTTTTGGTTGGGGGTATGGTTGAGTTTTACCAAGAGGTATTGATGTGAATATGAATTGTGTTATGATCCTCTAACTTTATCCTTATTTTGTAGTATTCAGTAATGGCAGGACCCAGGACCAGGAATGGGAGTAATGGTGATGGGGTTGGTAGTTCCCATGGGCTGGACTTGAACTTGAGACTGAGATTGGCAGGGTGTATCAGACCTTGAATGCATTCATGGCAGCTAATATGGTGCAAAATCAGAATTAGAATCAGGGAGCTGGACCAGTGTTTGTTATTGCTGACCTTATCAAGCAGGTTGAGTCCTTCAAGCGGATGAAGCCACTAGTGTTTGAGGGGCCGTCTGATCCAAATAAGGCTAATGATTGGATTAGACAGATGGAAATGGTCTTCAAAGTCTTGGAAACCCCAGCAATCAATAAGGTGAAATTGGCTACTATGTAGTTAGAGAAGGATGTTGGCGTCTGGTGGCAGTCAGTGAAAAGGACCTTTGGAGATCAGGAAGTGACTTGGGAAGCTTTTATGGATGAGTTTAGGGATCGTTTCTTTCCTCTGGATATTCAGGAGAAGAAGGCAACGGAATTCTTGAATCTGCAGCAAGGCAACATGACAGTGCATCAATATGAGACTAAGTTCGCTCAGCTGTCAAGATATGCACCGGAGCTGATTGTTGATGAAGAGAAGAAGGCCAAGAAGTTTGAACAGGGCTTGAGGCCAAATTTAAGGTCAAGGATGATTCCTTTGGGCATAAAGAGGTTTGATAAGCTGGTCAGGAGAGCAGCTATGACAGAAGAGGATATGAACCAGTTCCAGAAGAAGCAGGAGACCTAGAATAGGAACAAGAGGCCAGTAGCTAGTCAGAGTGGGAAGAAGTTTCCAGTGAAGCAGGGCAAGTTCAGTAGGCCAGAGCATAGGGCACCTGCATCTCAGGAGGTGACTTGTTACTACTGTAAGGAGGCAGGTCAGTTCACGTCAGCATGTCCTAAGTTGGCGAAGCAGACTTGTTTTCAGTGTGGGCAAGTGGGGCATTCTAAGCTTTTCTATCCACAGTTGAAGAAGGGTGGTTCAGGCGGAGGCAAATTTCAGAGGCATGGGCGAGTGTTCGAATTAACTGAGGAGAATGCGGGTAACTCAGAGGATGTGATTCAGGGTATGCAGGAATTTTGAATTTTTATGTATTCAATGTATTAAGTAAAACTTTGTTTGAGAATAAATTGGAGATTTGAGTATCATTCTTCATGTAATAGGATTTGTTTTGGTTAATGGAATAAAAGCAAAAGTTTTATTTGATACTGGTTCTTCGCATAAATTTGTGTCGCCCAATTTTGCAAAAGTCTTAGGTGTGGAGCCTAAGTTGTTTTCAGGCAGAGTCTTGTCGGTGGCAACGCCATCAGAAGAATAACTGATTGCTGATCGATATTATGAGGGCTGTGATATCGAGATTGGTAGGAGATTATTTGGCATTGATCTCATTGAGCTTCAAGTTCTGGGAGTGGATGTGATTGTGAGCATTGATTGGATGGCAATATATGATACCACAATTGAATGCAAGAAGAAGGAGGTGTTGGTGAAGGTACCAGGTGGTCCCGCAATGACTTTTGATGGGAAGATAAAGGGCCCGAAGGTGGCAGCAGTGGTATCTAAGTTGATGATTCCAGATGAAGTCAGAGGCATTCTAGTGGTCAGGAATTTTTCTACAGTATTCTTGGAAGATTTACCAGGATTGCCGCCGCAGCAAGTTGTGAAG
>CM030361.1:253774981-253795159 GCA_017893485.1 Hemerocallis citrina
GATCGATACCAATCTGTCTGCAGGCACTTCATCTATCTTCATTAATGGTTCCGAAGGCCACAAATTTAAAATCAAATGTGGGCTTCGGCAGGGAGACCCGCTTTCTTCCCTCCTTTTCACTTTAGTGGCAGATGTCTTTGGTAAACTGCTGCGCAACGCTTGGGAAGCTCGGGTCATTGAAGGTCTTGGCAACTTACATAGTTTCCAAGGAGTATTGAACCTACAATACGCCAACGATACTATCATTTTCACCAAGCCGAATTCGTCTTCTCTTCAAAATTTGAAACTTCTACTCTATTGTTTCGAACTAGCTTCAGCGCTTTCCATCAATTTTGAAAAGTCCTCCATTCTTTGGTTAGGGGGCTCCCTTAAAGGCAAATTGAAATATCTAATTTCTTTAACTGCCCTATAGCTTCATTTCCAATCACTTATTTGGGAATTCCCCTGAGATGGGGTAAGTTGCACAGAGCGGATTGGATTCCCATGATTGATAAAATTGAATCCAGACTGTCGATTTGGTCCGGGAAACTTTTATCCCATGGAGGTAGACTGATTCTAATCAATTCAGTTCTATCCTCGATGCCTCTTTATATGATGTCTTTCTATTTTGTTCCTTCTTGGGTTATCAAGAGGATCGATCAGATCAGGAGTAATTACTTTTGGTCAGGATCATCTACCCACAAGCCGGGATCTCACCTGAGCAACTGGAAACTGATCTGCTCTTCCAAAGAAGCTGGAGGGTTAGGGGTTTTGAATCTAAGACACCAAAACCTGGCTCTTCTTGGTAAATGGATTTTGAGATTCCTTAATACAGAGGACATCCCTTGGATCGATAGTATCAAAGTTAGGTGCTATCCCCTTGATCAGTGGTGGAGTTTCCCTATTTCTTGTCACCGTAACTCTTCCCATTTTTGGAAAGGGATTTGGAAAGCATCGGAGGCCTTCCACTGTGGTCTAGCCCACTCCAGTTCCGATGGGTCTAGGACCAAATTCTGGACCGATCTCTGGATTGGTAACACTAAGCTAGCGTCGGTTTACCCGACTCTGTTTCAGCTAGCTTCCAATCCACTCTCTTCAGTAGCAGAATCTTTCAATTCATCCAACCCTAATGGTCAATGGTCGATTTCTTTCTCCTCAGACATCCCTCCCACACTTCTACCTGATTATAACGACCTGATGCTTTCACTCACCAACTTTGAGTGGAAAGAGAAGGAAGACCTTTATTGGCGATGGACCGGTTCAGGGACTTTCTCAGTTAAATCTTTCTATCATTTTCTTAATTTTAGGGGCACCACCTCCCCTTTCTATAATATTGTCTGGAAATCCTGTGCTCCCCTAAAAGTTAAAATCCTGTCGTGGCTAGCGATTAATAACAAGCTTCTTACAGTTAAGAACCTCAACAAGAGGGGTCTAGCCTGGGGCCAGTTATGCCCTCTTTGTGCATCAGAACTGGAAAATGCCAACCATCTTTTCACCTGTTGTGAATTCGCTCTTCCTTTGTGGAAAATATCGGTCCTAGCGTGGGAAGTTCCGGCAACCCCTCTTAACCTTTCGGATGTCGGACATTGTTCCCCTTCTAATAGAATCTACCACAAGTCGTGGTACCTATCGTTTCAAATCATAGTGTGGGTTATATGGATGGAAAGAAATAAAAGAATTTTTCGACACACCTCCTCATCTTCTCGTTCCATTATTGACGAGTTTTTATTTCTCTTCGATTTCTGGTCGTCTAGTTTAAATTCAGACGCTAGAGATTCTCTTAGAATCGATAGACTGGAGTCGGCACATCAATGCCTTCGTACTCTAGATGCGCTTTAAGTCCGACTCGGCGAGTTTTAAGAAGATTTATTGTGTGTGGTGCTTATTTCCCTCCTTTAATCTGTTTCTTTTCTTTTTTATTAGTTCTGTTCTTTCACATACTGGTATTATCTCCTTTTTACTGATGCTTTTATTATTGCTTGATGATTACATGGATGAACTGATAACTGCTTCTTTGAGGCAGTGGGTTGGAGTTTGTTGGTTTTAGCCCTCTGGGTTATGATCTATATCATATTCTACTTACTGATGCTTCTATCCCTTTTGATAGCTTATGCCCTATGGGATATGAACACTATCTCTTTTTTGTGCTCCTGTTGATGGATCGATGTTATCTGCGGTGATGTATTCGATGTTTTCTATCCCACTTTTGTACTAAGAATATTTCTATGTTTATGTATGCTTCCTTGTCTAATTTCAGTGCTGTTGGTAAGTGATGGCTGGTTTCATCTTGTGTTAGTATAGCTGATCGCTATCAGTTTCATCTTTGTTCTGGATCCCCCTAGCTTCTTTTAATCCCGCGCTTATCATGTTTTCTGGGATTCTTTCTGAATGCTATATCATTTGTCTCTTTGAGGATTTCCTTTGATTGAAGTTTATATTCTTCATCGGAGTTCATAGCACCGTGATTTTTGTCTTATGATCGGGAGGTCTGTGTCGCTCGTAGGAGGGTGCAGCAAGTTGTGCAGCGCTGGTCTGCAGCGTGATCGCTCATGCAACTTTTTGCGAGCTGTATTCTCCTTCTCCGCGTGTTGAGGATTGGGGAGCGATGACTTGCGGTCATCGGCTGGGGAAGTCTCCGTCTGACGTGTTGCTCTATCGAGATCGCATCCCTTCCTCCTTGCAGTTGCTCGATCGATGAGCGGTTCCTCTGCTTTTTGCTGAGATTGAGATTAGGAGGATGTAATTAATGTTTTATTTTTGTCTGTTTGATCGTAGTAAGGAATGTTAATTCCCCTAGGATTGCTTTTGTCTTCTGGCTGATTTGTCGTTTTACCGCTTGTAAAACTCTATTTGTACTTGTATTATTCTTTATTAATCAACTGATGGCTGGAGTCTTTTTGACTCTATCCGTATCATCAAAAAAAAAACAAAGATATACTTTAAAGGATACAGTGAAATGCATCCTTTGGAATATTCCATATACATAAGTCGAGGCCCCAAACTGAGAGGAGTTTCCTTAGTTGATGTGGGCAGCCGTTCGACCAAAAGATTCAGATCTGGAACCAAAGGCCAGAAAATTAAATTACCCAGACTGTTTAACAGGGAGCCACCTCCATTTCAAAATTTCCTACTTCCCCTAAGATTTTGGTCATGTTTAATTAGATTGGCTCTCAGGAGCATAGCCTTAACATCCCTGTCAAAATCTGCACCAGTTTGTATCACTCGTTGGAATGTAGTATTCCTCTGATCGGTATGCCTTGCGTATATAATCTTGTTGTGTGAATCTATTCGAGCCTACAAATGCACATGCACTCCAATAATTATTGCATAGGCATAATTTTTTTGAACAAGTCAAGGAAAAGAAAAGGTTTTTTTTTTTTTTTTTTTTTTTTTTAAATTTTTAACTTGGATCTGATTATCAGTGATCAAAGCTTCAAGCTCTTTCTCCAACCCTGCAACACTGGTCGTGAAAGCATCAGCCATTGTGCGCAGATCAACAGAGATGAATGGATGTGTGTATTGGATAATTGCTTTGTGGCGAATTTCGGTGTAGAGTGTCTCAACATGTTCATGTAAATGAATATCCAGTAACAGAATTGGCTTGAGGTTCTCAAGATACTCCAAGCATGAAGCATAGCGGCTGCAAATGTCCATAATCAGATCATTGCAAATAAATGCACTTTCTTTATAGCAGAAAAAATGCACTTAAAGAGTACTATAAGTTAGATAGTCGAGATGGCAAATAAATTCATGTGGATCTGCACTAGCACACAAGAACACAAGAATTAACACTCAGCAATACTATCTATAAACTTTAAACAAATTAAAACGCAACATGGACAACCATAACTTCAAACAAATTTTAAAAAAAAACTACTGCTACCTTGATTAATTACACGTAATACCTATAAACTTTCTCCCAATTTTGCAAGAAAATAGTACTCCCTCTATCCCAAAACCTCATATATAAGAAGAAGAAACCTTCCTAGTAGCAAAAAAAGATAAATTGCGAAAACAACCGCCGTACTATTGGGTTAAAGCAAATAACCTTCCTATTAGTAGAGAAAGGTAAATTGTGAAAAACACCGCCGTATTATTGGGTTAACACAAATTACCCCCTCCATTTCTATTCAACACAATAAACACTCCCGAACTACCTAAAGGGAGTCATGGTGTTACATTCTGCTAGTTGACCTGGTCAAACTCATTCAATTAATATGGAGTGACGAAAATACCCTTTTCGAAAATTCCCCCCCCGGCATACTTATAATTTCCCACCTATAATCTTCCTCACCATCAAAAAGATTGAATCTTGCACACCAATTCCCGACCAAACTCTCTATTAATGCAAGCAATTTTGAAGTGTTTCCCCACTTTCCCTTCAGATTTTTTATCGTACCATCCTCAATTTTGTAGGTTTAGATCTAGGGTTTAGTTTGAGATTATTTTTTGGAGATGAGTAGATGAAAGGGTTTATGTTTTTGGAGATGAGGAGATGAAAGGGTTTATTTTAGTAGAAGGAGATGAAGGGGTTTTTTTTAGTAGAAGGAGATGAAGAGATAAAGAGTCGGGGAAAGAATATTTAATTAAAAGTGAGGTTATTTTTGTCATTTTAAAGTTTCCAGATGTGTTTGACCAATCAAAGTCAGGAAGTTCACTCCGTGACCACCTTTTGATAGTTCATGGGTATTTATTGCGTTGAACAGAAATGGAAGAGATTATTTGCGTTGATCCAATAGTCCAGAGGTGTTCCACAATTTTTCCTAGTAAAAATTCCAAAATCACCCTCTGAGAAAAAGTTATAAAGGTATAATTGGCATCTAGTTACTCTAGGTATTAAAAAAACATTAATGAACTTATGAATAGTTTAATACTTATGAATAGTTTAATACATCCCCTCGAACCTAAAATGACAAATAATTTGGGAGAAAATTAATCTTCTTGAACCTAAAATGACAAATAATTTGGGAGAAAATTAATCTTCTTGAATGACATATTTTGTGATGGATGGAAAAACAAAGTAAGATAATTGTATCGTCTAATCAAATGATAATTGTATCGTATTGCGCATGATCTTATTTGGAAAACTACCCTTGAAATTGTCAAATGAAACTTGATCTTTCACACAACAAGGATTGCTTCTCCCATTTTGTCATTATGTGTTTCAGGGATGACTAGGAATAGGGCTGCAAACAAGCCGAGCCGAGCCGAGTATCTTGAAGCTCGAGCTCAGCTTATTAAGCTATTGAGCTCAATTTTCAAGCTCGAGCCGAGTAGCTCGCGAGCTTAGCCTAACAATCACAGCAAGCCCAAGCTCGCGCTCAATTTTCAAGTTTGTCTCGAGCCGAGCTTTGACCGAGCTCGAGCAGAGTAGCTCGCGAGTAGCTCGACTCGTTTGCATCCCTAACTAGGAAAGAGACCCAAAGATACACTTGCTAAGGAAAGTTGGCCAGCTACACTCCAACTAAATCCATCCACCAATCAACAAATTTAGTAATTCTGACCAAAGGCCTTCTCCCAATTTTGGCCATATCAGAAGAGGTACAAGCACTAACCAATTAGGGGTTAATTTTTTGTCGAAAACCCACCTTATATATCAGTGGAGCCTTCTGTTGAAAAGAACTGTGCTACATTTGCCATCCTTGGGTGGAAAACAGCTTGGAACCTGACGATAATTACTTTCCCATATAAGATGCTTTATGTCTTTGTCTGTGTGAACTTGGAACCTCATATTTTGATGCATTTCACACAATCAGACACATTGACAATATAGTACACTCGTAAATTGGTAGTAGTAAATGAACCATATGATCATGAATTTAGGCATTATGCTCCAATATCCTCATGATTTTAGGCACTATGCTATATCCTAACTACTACCTCATACGCCTCGTGTGAAGATGTCCCATCAGATGTAGCATTTTACTAGCAAATTTGTCCTCAGAACACTTGAGCAACTCAATTAACACAAGTTCTTGGTTTTTATTATTCATTACTTTGGTCAAATATATATACAGATAAAGTCTAAATGGCAGTGCGCCTGCGGCTCTACTACTGCATGTTTCTTCAGATTGACAAAATATGCATTTGAATTCAAAAATTATATGCCAACTTTGCTGAATTGTCCACTTTGACAGTTATATGCATATTATGGACACCCATCGTGTAAGAGCATCCACAGTCGTTTTCTATAATTCCCATTTTCTCAAATTATAGCAAACGAATAGAAAAGGAGCGCTGCAGTCGTTTCTCATATTCCCATATTTTGGCAAACTTTCTATTTCCATTTCTCAAATATGAGAAACGAACTGAGCTTTCTCAAATTATAAAGGACGGGGTATGATACCCCGTCTCTTAGATATAATAATTTTTTAATCGTATCAGACGGACGATCATATACCGTCTCTCCTATTTTCTTTAATTTTTTTTTTTAAAAGGTCGAACGGGGAATGATACCCCGGACGGGGTATCAAACCCCGTCTCTCCCTTTTTTTTTATTGGTTTTCTTTTTTTTTTTTTAATAAAACGAACGGCCAGGATTGAGCGATAGGAAAAAAAAAAAAATTATGGTGGGACGGGGACACATACCCCGGACGGGGTATGATACCCCGTCCAGTAAAGGTGCTGGTATTTAATGCTGTGCAGGGATACTTAGGAGTAGTTAGTATATTAAGTAGGTTTAGTTAGTACATTAATTAGGTTTAGTTATTTTTATATTATTTAATTTAGTTAATTAATATAGTTTAATAGTTAATAAGTAATTAACTTTTTTTAATTTATTTGAAACGATCGGACGGTATATCATATATCGTCTCTCTAAAAAATAGAAAAAATATAGCAAACGACGACTGCAGTGAACGATCGTATTTGCTATTACTGTAGCTGCCATATTATAGCAAATGAGAAAAACGACTGTGGATGCTCTAATACCCCTAAAAAGCTGGTGGATTTAGAATTAATTATTATTGGGTACATTAGTAGGTGGACTTGGGAAGAACAGTAGTAGGCTTTTGTAGGTTGGGTCATTAATGAGCATATGCACCTAGTCAATGGACTTATAAATCTTGGATAAATGGGGTAGTGAAATAGGTTGGATGGGAGTAGCAGGCTTAGTCCCACATTGGAAATGACATGTGAATGAGAGTGCCTTATATAGAGTTGTCTATGATCCCATAATTACCTATCAAGCTATCTCTTTTGGGTGAGACTAGCCCTATAGTGGGGTCGTGGTTAGTTCATATCCGTAGATGATAGGGCCTGGGGCACAGGGCGTTTTTAAACATCTGGTGCAAATGGCAAAATTGTGCAATATGCATTCTCTCACCTTAACCAAACTAGTAATTTGCAAATTTCCTCCTTTATAAGATTAGAGAGACTTAGCCCTATAGTGGGGCCGTGGTTTAGTTCATATGCGTAGATGACAGGGCCTGGGGCACCTGGTGCAAATGGCAAAATTGTGCAATATGCATTCTCTCACTCTAACCAAACTAGTAATTTGCAAATTTCCTCCTTTATAAGATTAGAGATAGGAGTATTTGTTATTTTTGAAAATAGTAGGGGTATATGCTAATTTTAAATTGGGGCATTTGCTAAAATATTCCTTTTTTAGGGACTGCACATGCATCACACGGGTATGTTTGGTGGATTTAGTTTGACCGTATATTGCACGGGTTTGCTCACTTACAAAATTAGGGTCTGTTTATTTACAACCCCAACTCTCCCATTAAAATAGTAGAGATGTCCTGAAGCCATACATCCTCACCATGTTATTTCAGCTCAGTTTTACACTCCTGCACAAAAAAGCTGCTCAAAACTTATTGATTCACAATAAATATAATTGCACTGTCGAGTGTTACAGCAGGGGGAAAACTAGTTTGAAAACAATTCAAACTAGTTTTCCCCCTGCTGTAACACTCGACAGTGCAATTATATTTATTGTGAATCAATAAGTTTTGAGCAGCTTTTTTGTGCAGGAGTGTAAAACTGAGCTGAAATAACATGGTGAGGATGTATGGCCTCCGGACATCTCGACTATTTTAATGGGAGAGTTCGGGTTGTAAATAAACAAACCCTAATTTTGTAAGTGAGCAAACCCGTGCAATATACGGTCAAACTAAATCCACCAAACATACCCGTGTGATGCACGTGCAGCCCCTAAAAAAGGAATATTTTAGCAAATGCCCCTGAAGCCATACATCCTCACCATGTTATTTCAGCTCAGTTTTACACTCCTGCACAAAAAAGCTGCTCAAAACTTATTGATTCACAATAAATATAATTGCATTGTCGAGTGTTACAGCAGGGGGAAAACTAGTTTGAAAACAATTTTTCAAACTAGTCATTGTGTAATAAAAGTAATATCCAAGTTATACATGTTACCACTTATGCTAGGATCAATGACGTTTGGTGGATCTTAGTCATCTATATATGATAGTTTCTAATATGATTTTAAGCAACAAAAAATATATATTACGACTAAGAATAGCAGACTTATGTTGGTCCGCTGGAAAATTGATTTTGTAAAAATATTACTACTAAGAGCAGATTCATTCTAACAAGCAGACAACCTTACCATGCATCAACTGAAGTTATGAAGTCAACTGCTCATTCAACCTAAAATGCTACAAATCCCGAGCACATATATGTAGCACTATTAACATATTCATTTCTGAAAAATAAATTTTAATTCTGACGATAATTATATTTGAATCACTGATTTATGCACATGTAAGATTAATTAGTTTCTGGTAATTTAACTCAGAGAAGAAAAGGTGAAGGTCGGCAAGCAATCAACCTTCAACCTCACATGCTAAAAGTTGACCATGTATGATTAATTTTGTGAAGCTAGAGAACACAATCAGAAAGTCAAACAATCAACCATCAAACTCACATGCTAAACATTTACCGTGTATAGTTGAATTTGTGAAGCTGGAGAAAACAATAAAAAAGCCTAAAAAGAAAATGCATATGCAAATTAGGGAACATATTGTGAGCATGTGCAATTCACTGAAAAAGAAGACCCACAAACTGAGCTTGTAACAATTTTTCCTTGCATAGAAATCCTGAACAAGTTCCACCACTTCAGGCACCAACTCTAGGAAATTTCTGAGGCTTATATTGTCAATGACTTTGTTCTGTTAAATGATACTTGATTAGTTAAAGTTGATTGTTTTAATCTCGGAAAAAATAAATAATAATTGCAAGAAGCAAGCAAACACCTTTAGTTCCGTTCGGTCAAAAGATGCAAGCGCACAAAGACCACCATATGTAGAAACATCTTGGGGCGCTATCACTTCTGTATAACTATTTCCTAGTTCAGGACCTGTTTCCAAAAACTGTTGCCAAAGGTAGAGCTGGTAAGTAGTATAAATTATCCACTTAAGCTTAAAAAAAGAAACATAAGGTTCTTTCGTTAAGCCCATACTCCATGGTAGGCAATGTGTCTTCTAATAAAGAGCCAGCCTATGGAACCAAGCTTAGGCATGGTAAAGCTATATTACTTATTTCTATAGTAATAGGTTACAAGTATGAGGAACAATGTCTTAAATATCGGATATCGGCATCGTATCGGAAGACAAACTTTCATATCGGATACCGGATATTACTGAAATGTCGGCGATATTTAAACAATATCAGATTAACATCTAGGCAGTTAAAATCGGTTTTTGGAACGAATCGGTCTAGGAACGATTAGTGATTAATCGGTATATCGGAAAATAATCGGGATTAAATCGGAAATATATATATATATATATATATATATATATATATATGCCCTAAATTCTAACATCAAACTATAATGAGATTATTAGATAGGAACATATAGTTATAGAGAAAAAAAAAAAGTACTTAGTTTGAGCTGAGTTTGGATTCTGGATGTGGGTCGGGTCGGATTTGTTGGTTGGTTCCATCAAACAAAAACAATCGAGAAGGATGAGCAACGCGAGCAGCAAGAGGAAGAGGTGCAGCAGATACGGGTCGGGTCAAGTATGCGACTGCACAGGGGGAGTGATGGCGGATCGGGTTTGGGTTTGCTCGAGGTAGAAAAAAGAACCAGTTTGGTTTTGTGTTGGGGTTTGAAGATAATCAGTTTGGATTTGGGCAAAAAAGAAGAAGATAGCAGCGACATGTCGGGTTTGGTTTTGTGCAAGGACCAGAAGGAGTTTAGATTTTGAATTTGAATTTGAGTTTGGGCCTGATTAAGCCCAAATAATGCAAACGAGCATGAAAATTAGAGGAGATTTAATCAATTAATCGATCGATTAACCACTTATCGGTTGATTATACCCGATTAAATCGCTAACTATTGAAATATAATAAATCGCTAAAAAATAATCACTTAGACTCCGATTAACGAGTAATCGGGGATTAATTGGGCGTAATTGAGGATTTTAACTGCTTAGATTAACATATCGGATGAAAATATGTATTATAATTGAGATTTAGATGAATTTACACATTGTATATTACAAATACAAATAACCTAATGCAAGTAATAATAGTTGTTACTGCTTATTTTAGTGTGAGAGTAAACAAATATGTGAATTATTTTAATAAAAGCAATAAAGATCAAACATTCGTTGTTCGTCGGTGTTGACCGCTAAAAACTGCACTTGACTCCGAGATCTGATTGTCATGAGTTGCTAATATCGCTCTCGTGGACCTGCAAACAAGTTGAAACATCGAGAGTGGCTCCGACGTTGGATTCTCTGATGCCCAAGTTAGAAACTCAGAGATATGCTGAGTTTTGGGAGCGGAATTTGCAATTACCTTATTTGTGAGGAGGTCTCAAAGTATATACAGTCACTAAGGAGGGTCAGTTTCAAGATATTCATCTATCTCTACTTTCCGGTGTTTGTACAGAGTCGATTATCCTCCATATGAAGAGATCGAGTCTGGACTCTTTTCTTGACGAAGTTTCAAACTCTCTTGTGCCTGGAGGGATAGAATTGGTTACTCCCTAAAAATAGGGGGATTAAACTAGGTTCGATGAACTGGACTCCTTTGCATTAGGGTTGTTGCAGTAGTCCCTATTATAGGCTGGATCGGATCAATGGGCCTCAAAACGGCCCAGCCTCTTGTCGGGCATGTTTCTACTAAAAATTACCGTTTTACTCCTGAGAGCTTTAAGATTCGTGTCTGATTTGAACGGTCTTGATTTTGTTCTATTTTTACCCATATCACAAGCCCCCCACTCCCAAAGACTGAGTTTTATAGCCTCTGAGAAGTAGTTCGCCCGTTTTTAACGGTTTACAGGACTTATGGGCATTTTCAGGGATGTTTGATTTTTTGCTTGAGCTATAACTAAGTAGTTCCGTTGTAAAGTATCCATAATTATTTTTAGAATTTTCTGGATTTATTGTGACTTTTCTGATTTTTTGGGAATTTTCTGGATTTTTCCCAATTTTTAGTGATTTATAAGATTTTTATTGCTTAATCCAAATTTTTAATTAATTTATGGAAATTAAAACTAGTATTAAAATAATATTCAAATTTTTAATTATATTTTTGAATTTTTAAAATAATTTCCCAAAATTTTAAACTAATTTTGGGGTTTTTAAATTATTTTTCAAAAAATGATAATAAAAAAAAAGAATTAGAAAATACCTGAGGAGATCTGAATCGTTGATTAAAATCGTGCACATGTTTTGAGGAGATCCGGTGGAGGAGGGCGCACAAAGCAACCCACCTCCCCAGTTGACAGGTGGCACTGTGGAGGGGGTGGGGTCCGTGGGTCAGCCATCGTGCGCTGACACATGGGCCCCGCCTCCTTTTTCGTTTTCGTTTTTTTTATTATTGCGCGTGCTCCGCACGTATTATCATGGAACGTAGATTTTGGGATGATCATGATCTTCCATTGCACGTGGCACGAATATTGACAAAATCAGACGGCAGGGGAGAGTTGAAGCAATCGCTCTCCCCGATTTCTCTTTGTGCACCAGAGTGGAGTGAGGCTCACATGTTAGTAAGAAGGGGTCTGACAGTGGGCCACTCGTGTCTCCCTTCTCTCTCTACCTTTCTCTCGGTGGCAGGCAAGGCTCACGTGGGCGCCGTTGCTACATTATGGGGCCCGCAGAGCCACGTAGCAATGCGTGGTGCGCTGCGCCGCATAGGGCCCACGCGGTCTGCCACGCAATGTGTGGCGCCTTGTAGTGCAGTGGGCCCGCACGTGCCACGTGGCTCTTTCTCCTTGGTTCGCAGAGGTGGGGCCTGCATTTAACCGCGTGGGTTTTTCTGCATGCACTTTTGCACCGTATTTTTTCCGTGCATAGCGTGTGCATTCTTTTTCTTCCATTATATCACTTACGCATATTTTTATGCATTTTGGCGTATTTTACGCGTTTTGCAAACGTTTTTTTTGGCTGTTTTGCCTCCCATAAATTCAAAATTCTTCCATTCTATTCTCCTCACTATTCACTATTCACTATTCACTATTCACTTGTTCTAACCTTCAAGCGGCTATTATCTTCAAGAGCTTGATTTGTGCGGTATTTTTTCACTTTAACGGATAGGTAACATTTCAAGTTGTAAATTTCTTCTTGGGCCATGGCTAGGGTATCGTTGGGTAATTCCTCCTCCTCTAGTAGTGACGGATTAGCGGTGATTTCGGTCACTCAACCTTATAAGGGGAAGGAAGAGGTTGGCTCCTCTGTTGTTGCAGAGGATATCGACCAAATGAGAGATGATAGGGGGTGTTCCCTTTCACGGTTTCACCCTCCTCTTGTTCCACTTCTAGTCTGTCAGTACCGGAGGACGTATCGGTCCTAATCCACTACGGGGCTATAGGCGACGAACCCAACAATTACCCGATCTTCAAAGACAATAATGTGAGAACTATCCTCGTAGGGGAGGATACCCTGACCATCCAGCGATGTTTTGGAATTCCACCCAAATACGAGTTGCTCAAACCCGAATCTGGGGTTAGGGCTATCTCCTGAATGTTGAGCGAGTATTGTGTGTTCTCTTTCGATGCTTTCCATAGTGGGTTGTGCTTGCCGATGCACCCGTTCATGACGATGGTGCTTAATTGGTATGGCCTTAGTCCGATTCAGTTTGCGTCTAACTTATGGAGGCATCTCATGGGCTTCATTCTGAGGTGCCAAGAAGTTGGCTCCAAACCGAGTCTACGGTTGTGGCGGAGGCATTTCAAGCTCTATAAGCAATGGGCATGCGACAAATGGTACTACATCTCCCCTCATCCTAAGAGAGGGGTAATTAGCGTTCCGAAATCCATCAAGCATTGGAAACGCAAGCATTTTATTATCCGAAGTACCAAACTGTGGATGTTCCCGACTAGATAGGCGAGTTCCGTGCTGAAAAGGTTGACCATCGAACCGAAGTTGACGGAGGAGGAGAGGGTGACTCTTGCAGGCAGTAAGATGAATTGGCTGGATGTGTCAGAGGAGGTCCTTCATTTAGGAGGATTAAGTTCGATGGACCCTAGTATGGCTTTTTATTTTCCACAATCTAATACTTGCACTTTTGTTTCAGCACTTTCCTGCTTTCCATGTTTTGATATTTCTTGTTTTCACATCTTCCTAGTTTATTTTTTCTTTTGTGTAAGGGGCATGGATTTCAACGGCCTCCTTGCGAACATGGTCTCTTTGCACACTAGAGGCTCGGAGGATAGGAAGAGGAAGGAGGTAGCTAGTCGTCCTGGGATTCCGAAGTCTGCTAAGGGTTCTTCCACTTCCGCCCCGACGGGAGTGGAGCAGCTGTTGACAGATGCATCTGCGAGCCATGCTGAAGGGGGTTCGGATTTAGACGTCCTCTTGGCCCTCCAGCATGCCCCGCTTACCGCCACAGCCGATGCCATCTTTACACCTGAGGAAAAGGTGTATGCATCAGACTAGGGGTTGAAACGGTGCGACACGATCTTGGGGACTCAGTGAAGTGTGCAGAATATTTCCTTCCTCGGGACCAGAAGATTCTAGAGAAGGAGATGATCGATGGCTCCATCGTGGAGCTTTCTCGATGCTAAGCCGTTAAAATCCCCGATAATGCCAGATTAATCCACGATTAATCGCTAATCAGAGGTTATGCAATTATTTTTTTAACAATTTTCAATATTTCAATAGTTAGTGATTTAATCGGGTATAATCGGCCGATTAGTGGTTAATCGGCTGATTTTTTGTACCCAATTAACCGATTAAATCCCCTCTAATTTTTATGCTCATTTGCATTATTTGGGCTCAATCCGGCCCCGACTCAAATCCAAATAAAAAATCCAACGCCCTTTTGAACATTGCGCAAACCCAATACCCAAATCATTTCTCTTCTTCCTCGAGCAAACCCAAACCCGACCCGTCGTTGCTTCCCTGTGTCATCGCAAACTTGGCCCGACCCGCATCTGTTGCACCTCCTCCTCCATCCTCTTGTTGCACCTCCTTTCCGATTGTTTTTATTTGTTGAAACTGACCAGCAAACCCAACCCGACCCATATCCAGAATTCAAACTCAGCTCAAATTAAGTACTCTCTTCTTTTTGTCTGTAACTATATATTTCTGTTTGATAATCTTATAATAGTTTTATGTTAAGAGTTTAGGGTTGCTACATAATGAGGATATATAATTTTTTAATTATATATATATACTAGATTTGTTCATGCACACGTGCCTACGGCACGTATTCGGAACGATACAGCATATGAAAGTCTTGTAAACAGTAAAACAACAATTATGTAGCTCAAGTTTGAATAGTAAAACAACAATTAGTTGTAAATAAAAGTCAATGTTTCCATTAGTATATGTTGAAAAATAATTATAAATAGGGGTGTAAAATCCAACTTCTTAGAACTTTTGAGTGTGGAAAATGATGAAATTTAACTATTGATGAGATATTTGTTATTTTCAATATAACATGAGCAATAAAAAAATGCATAACAAATCTGAAAATTTACAAACCTGAAATGTGAAAATATAAATTTCTGAGTAAATAGAGAGAGAGAGAGAGAGAGAGAGAGAGAGAGAGAGAGAGAGAGAGAGAGATAAATAAATAAAGGAGTTGTTTTGGGGGGATTTTGAATTTGAGTTTTGGAGGGGAACTTCTGGGCGGGAAAATATGTTTTGTGAGGTTAGATCTGGACCATTGATTTCAACCCTATTGAATGAGAGCCACTTGATAGCTTTCTTGTGTTTTATTATATATATATATATATATATATACACGATTTTTCCGATTCAATCCCCGATGATTTTTCGGTTAACCGATTAATCACTAATCACTCCTCGACCGATTAGTTCCAAAAACTGATTTTAACTGCCTAGTCTTGATGTGATGTTTCAGTGAGTTTCTTGACCTTCAGTTAAATTATGACTTAAATTTCTTCTTTGAATTTCAAGTTTTCTGAGTCTGCTTCTATTTGCAGGTTGCTTGTTGAGCCGGAAATATGATTAAGCTGATACAGGTCGAGGAGGAGTGGAAGAACGAGGCCGCTAGGGCCGAAAGGGACATAAGAAAGCTGGGGTGATGAGAGGCAAGGGGATGGTTCTCTTGGCCAACTTCGAGATAGAGCAGAGGAAGTGGAAGGAGGAGGCCGCAAGGGATCTCGCAGTGGCAGTAGCAGTGGCGGTGGCGGTGTCTGAGACGAAGGCACTAGTTCATTTTAATGATGTGATGGATCAGTCCTACACCACGGCCATTGCGGATGTGACGGAGCGAGTTCCTGATTTTGACAAGGGGGGTGTCACCCGAAGCTTCTTCCAGGGAAGGAGCCAGTGGTAGAGAAGATTGATGAAGATAAGGCTCAGGATGGCTTACCAAGTCGAGAGGAGAGAAACGGAGTGACTGAGGTTCCTACTCCTTTGGCATTGTCTGATGATTAGCCTTGATCTTGCAATTTTAGAGCTTTTTCCCTTTGCATTTATTTTGATGTATTTCCCTTTGCATTTACTTTGATGTATTTTGTAGTAGGCTAATAGCAGACCACCGCTTGTTGTATCTTTGTATCTGAATGCATGACTTATAAAAATTTAGGAACTTTTGTGTTGAAGTGTCATACTTGTTATTTCCCGCATTGGATGTTGAACTTAGTATGCCTTCCTTCGTGTCGTTGGATGTTTAATTATGTATGCCTTCCTTCGTGTCATTTGTGGCCTCTTGGAATGAGCAATATAGTTAGTCTCGGGGAAGGGTTGATCTCTAAGCGTGTTTGTTGGCGATTCGATGCATTTTAGGGACGATTCGAACGGTTGCTTCGAACTCAAAACCCTGCATGTTCGCGTGCTTCCAGCATTGCTACGATGTAACGCTTATTCTCGGTGCTGTAAAACTCCAATTGGGGAATACGACCTACCGCTTCGACGAGGACTCGAAGGTCTACAAGTTCTGTTTAGAATTTGACTGAGAATTCGTCCATCTTCCGGGTCGGATTCAAATGGTTGCTTTGAACTCCAAATCTGCCTGCTCACGTGCTTTCGGCGTTGCTACAGTGTATGCATATTCCCAGTGTAGTACTAGTAGGGATCCAATTAGGGCATATGACCTATTATTTCAACAAGGTCTCAAAGGTCTACAAATTCTATTTAGAAAAAGATTGAGGATTCATCCATCTTGGGGGGTCGAAACTGGTCCACAACATCTCTATCTCTCGGGAGCTTAAGAAGATAAGCTACGCCATTGGAGAGTTGTTGAGCAGTTTAACAAGTTTTGGGAGTAGTTCAAACAGTCGTTTCGAGCCCCGAACTTGCAAGTTTGCGAACTGTAGGGGCGATTCTGAGCCATGTTCGTGGACTCTGAACTTGTTTTTCGAGGGTTTCAACAAGTTGTAGGAGCAATACCAAATGGTAAGTTACTCTGCGGTTTCTTGTTTGAGAGTTTCATCTAGTTGCAGGAGCAATTCCGAATGGCGAGCTGCTTCGCGCTAATTTGTTCGCAAGCAACTAAAGCGGCGTCAAATCAAGTGTTGGACTCTGAACTTGTTATTTAAGGGTTTCAACTAGTTGCATGAGCAATTCTGAATGGTGAGCTGCTCTACGCTTGTTTGTTTGAATTTCAAATGGTGAGGCCTTCGATGTCTTCTAGGAAAAGGATATTGACAGAACTGCCATTGTCAACCAAGATTTGATGCACCTCATGGTTGACCATGTGGAGACTAGTTACGAGTGTGTCGCAGTCAACCATTTGGACGCCTTCTAGGTCTCTGTCTGAGAATGTCATCAAGGTTCTTCGACGCACCTTATGGTTGGTCATGTGGAGAATAATACAAGTGCGTCATAGTGGGGCGTTCGAATGCCTTCTAGGTCTCTGTCTGAGAATTTCACTGAGACTCCGAAGCGCTTAGCCTGAGGGAATTTCTATACCGAATTAACTTCTCAGATGAAGGCCTTTCGGGAGAAGTTGGATTCTCCCCCCATAGGCCCTCTGTGAATGGAGTGGAGAACTGAACCTGGCTCCGAGTCTTGGGACTCAGAGAGCTTCTCGGTCCGCTTCTTAGCGCCTCGGGGAGGTGAAGGATCGGCTCTGTCATTTCGAACAAATTTGGATAGGTGCCCCCGCTAGATAAGTTTTTCGATCTCTTCCTTCAGAGCCCGACAATCGTCCCTGTTGTGGCCATGATCCCTGTAAAAGCGGCACTACTTGCTGCTTGTTCCTACTCTTACCCAGAGTCTTCATCTTCCGAGGAGGGTGAAGCAACCCCTCCTTATCTACTTCCATGAGGACAACCAATATATTGGCATTGAGGGGGGTGAACTTCTCGAAACGAGGAAGGCGGCGCTGGCCATTGCTGTCCTTCTAGGGCTTCTTGGGACCTTCATTCGCACTCTTCTGTTTGTTCCCGGAGGGCTCCTTCTGATCGTGGGGTTGGAGAGCCTCTTTAGCTCGAGCAGTTCCGAGAAATCCAAAGGAGGCTTCTTAGCATGGGATACCTTCAGATCGACATGATTGATGTTGTGTCTGAACGCGGCGGTCGCTACTGCTTGATCGACGGAGGCAATTGACCGGGACTCTGTTGTGAAATGCCGAAAAAAGTCCTTGGGTCATTCATTTTCTCTTTTATTCAGGTCTAGTAAAGATCAAAATTTTAAATTTCGGACTCGTCTCGGCAAGTGGTATTTTGTCTCGGATCGGATATATCAGAGACGAAAAAATGTGATCATCTCAGATGTTCATTTCGGACACTCAATAAATATATATTTTTTACTAAACAAGATATTATATGTTCTACATATCATTTATCATATAAAATATTCTATAATGTAACTATGACATGAATCAATCAAGGTAAATATTCGTAGAATTTAACAATAATATAAAAGAGAATGTAATATAAGTATATAACTAAATTGAATTTACATTGATTAGAAAAAATGTGATAGTTATTAGACATACTTGACTTTGCATATATACAAACAATAGAGAGACGAAATCTTCACATTGTCTTACTTTAAGGTCCTATATTGAAAGACTTACATGCAAAAATAAAAACAAAACAAAAGTTAAATATTCACAATAACATTAGTGTTTATTTCGGCCAATCTTTCGGCAATTTCGGCAATTTCGGTAATATTTCGGTCGTTATTTCGGCAATTTAGGCTGAAATCTACACATTTTCGGTCCAAAACAATATGGAGTATAAAATATGTGATTTCGTATCGGCAAGCTAGCTGACCCCAACTAGTTGGAAAAAATGTTTTGTTGTTATTGTTGTATCGGCAAGCTAGCCGAAACAAAATTTCGAGCCGAAATTTTGGCCATTTTGGCCCGAAAATTTAAAATAATGGGAAAGATGCACTTGTCTTCTCAGTTCGGCGACTGCTTACAAAGTGGGTGAGGAAGAGCGCCTCAAATTGGTCGAATGAGAATATGGAATCCGAAGATAGGCGGGAGTACCACTCCCTTGTAGGCCTCTTCAATGTGGTAGGGAATATTTTGCAGAGAAATGCATCTAAGGCTTGATGTCGTGATCAGCCGGGACAGACTCCGTTGTAGGGTTGAAAGTGAGGCAGCTTGAAGGTCTCGGGGAATGGGCTTCCATGATTGATCAGGAGAAAGGAGGCCTACTAAGACGAAAGCTTTTGGCTTGACGGATTTCCTCTCGGTTAATCTTGTTGAGACGGTCATCCATCTTTCGGAGGCGGCAAAAAACTGAGTCATCCCTTTGGTCGGATTTGGTCGACTCGCAGGACTCCTCTTCATGTATGGTGGTGAGGCAGTGACTGTTTGCATGTCGGCCCATGCTTGGGGCGACGTTGAGGGCTTGGAGGATCTCATCTTTGAAATTTTGGAACTCTGCCTTGGTAATGGGCGCCTCTTCATCTCTATCGGTCCTGTGGACTAGTCGACTTGCTGCGATTTGGCTTCTTCCCTGCCGAGAGGGAGAAGACCTTCGTCCCCTAGGAGAGGGAGATCTTCTTTGCTCCCTTGGAGAGGGAGTCCTTCAGGACCTATCTTCGAGGAGGCTTCTCTTGTTTCCCCGATGTTCTGGACGGGGATCTTCGTCATGGGCTCGCCTCTCGTTCAGGCGAATTCGGAGGTCGGATCCTTGCTGGCAGTTGACGATGACTTGATGTAGATCTGGTTGCGGTTGGGGCACTATACAAGGGGTCGCGGTACAGACTGAACCTCTATTTTTGACAAACGGCCGTTCAGGGTATTGTTCAGGACGGCTTCGACGGGAGCCCCCCGATGTTGCTCCTCTGGATGGAGACTGAACCTACTGAAGAAGGGGTTGTTCCGGTTGAGGTTGTTGATATGGTTGAGATTGTTGAACCTATTGAAGATGTTGAGAGGGTTCCCCCGCATGAAGGGGAGGTGAAGGAAGATGGCTGGCTTGTCGGCTGGTAGCCATCGCCTTCCTCTTCCTTCTTCGAGGCATGATTGAGAAGGTAATTTCAGATCGATGAAGTTGGTTCGATGATCTCTTCTATTTCACACAGACAGTGCCAATTTGTTGCTGCTTATTTCAGTATGAGAGCAAATAGATGTATGAATTCTTTTTAATAAAACAATAAAGATCAAACATTCATTGTTCGTCGGTATTGACCGCTAAAAACTGCCTTTGACTCCGAGATCTGATCGTCAGAAACATTTGATATCACTCACGTGGATCTACAAACAAGTCTGAAACACCGGGGGTGACCCCAACGACAGACCTTCCAATGCCCAAGTCAGGAACTCAGAGATGGTGGGTTTTAAGAGCGGGATTTGCAATTACCCAATTTCTGAGGTCTCGAGGTGTATATAGTCACTGAAGGGAGT